>JBAMBS010001772.1:0-12858 GCA_037044455.1 Zygothrica quintamaculata
GTGATATCATAAAATGTAAAAAGAACTTAAAGATACCCTCAAATTCTGTCGATATTACACTTCCATTGGATAATTTTTTAAACTATCAAACATCTGGCTTTACACCTACGAAGCCTAATGAATGTAACATGGATATGGAGCAAAGCGCTATAGATAAAACAACAACTAAACTGGAAAATATATCTGAGATTATTCCCATTAATGCACAAGAGAATTTATCAGAAGTTCTTAAATATTTACCGTTATTCGATAACTCGCCGAAAGCTGAAGACTCATTGCTTGATGTTAATTCACCGTCTACAAACTTTGAAGATTGCCAAAAAGTTACTGAACCTATGTTTGACTGTGAAGATAACATTGTAAATGATGCAAACTTGCATTCGGCTAGCCATCACATACCCGCTCCGTATTTAACAGATTCACACGATTGTTATGCTGAAGATTGTGTTTCGGAAAGTACCACATCACACCCACCTGCATTTGCAGTACAGCCTCAAAGGGTTACTATGAACATTGAAATACATAACAATGCCTTATCTTATGGTGGGCATACATTCCAAACTGATGAATTCAACCCTATTCCTTCGGCAACCGAAGACAGCGACTGCAGTATCCTAACCTCAACACATTCACCACATGTTGGCTTCTGTAACAGCAGTATAGTTAACACCTTGGTTGATTCCGATGATATTGCAAACCCATGTTCATATTCCGCCCAGGACTATAGCAGTCACCTGATTGGAACACATAATGATCTCAATTACGCAGTACACGACAACAATGGAGCTCTTTTAGCATACACATTTGAGGACTTACCACCTCAGCCAACTGGTAGTCATTTAGAATTTAATACTAACAGATATGAGTTTTCAAATTTTTACAAAATGTGAATAACAAAATGTGAGAAATATTTAAGCTATATGTAATTTGTAACTAATATTTTTTAACATTTATAATGATATACATACAAATATATATGTATAATATATATATATTTACATAGAATTATTGTACACAAATTCCATATATAAAGAAAAGAATAAAACGCTTTCTATGATAACTGATATTTTCTCAATATATGCTTAGTGATCTTAAGTTCTTAATTCCTCCTTTATTTTTCTAGTACATTGATTTTCTTAATGAATATTTTCCTTTATTAAAACAAGGAAGAAACCTGTAGTCGAGTGTACCCGACTACGAGAGCACCTTTTCCTACAAATACAGCCATACACATGCATCCTCATACATACACACAGTTGTACACGTAGCTAGCCATTGCGCGTGCCTTTTAGCCCCCCGTGCTCAATTATGACGTGTACCAAAGAGAAAGAAATTTGATCGGACAAAAATTGTGGTTAGTAATCGTTTTTATCATATTGCGGGGATCATGGAAGAAAATAACAAAATCTAAAACAAATTTCCTATACTGTACAAAAGTATCGAACCCAGATTTAAAATAGACAAACGGCCCTACAGGGTTTGTGTAAAAGGACTGCACCGCTAAATGATACAAACCAGAATTATGATATGGCCAAGTTGGGACATAAAGTAAGCGCAGAGAACATGGCAGTTCAGATTTGGTGCCAGCTAATATGTTCTTTTTAAATACAGCACCAGCATCCAATAACAGTGAGGTTCTGCACATCAGAAAACTGTGCAACATGCGAGTTAGAGTGGAACTGCTTCGTTAAATGGGGTAGTGAACATCCTGGAAGTAGCTGCACTAGACCATGTTGTGAGCCATGTACATGTTATAATTGTAGTCAACTGCACCTAGCAAACTACCCTGCACGTCGAACCTTTCCTATGGTGATGTAGGTAAAGGAGCCAAATATCAAGAGCTCGTAGAGCAACAATGGACACTGAAGCAAAGACAAAGTTGTAAAGATGATTCCCAGTATCATGCCTTGAGCAGCACTAATTTTGAAGGCATAATCACTTCAAGAAAATCAAAATACTATTATTAAGAGTATACTTCATCAAAAAAAACAGCAACAGCAACAGCAACTACAGCATCAGCAACAACAACAGCAGCATCTGCAAATATTACCGGCGCTTGCTGCACTCAAGCGACAAACACAATAATGATGCCACTACGCATCGCTGTGTAGATCGTCTAAACAGACGTCGACCACATAATCTAATAAGCCAGATGACTAGTTGCTAATTTAAAGTTTTCTTTCTAAATATTATTATTATGTATAAGCTACACGATAATGGTTAGCCAGCGCGACCAATTGGGCAGAAGTATTTGACATAAAACACACAAAGACGTCTTTGAAGATGCCGTATCCTTTATTAACAATAAAAAAAACATGTAAGAAATGTGTAGTCGAGTGTACCCGACTACGACAGCCCCTTTCACTGCACGTACTTAGCGATTGCGCGCGCCTTTTAGCCCCCGCGTTCAAAAACGCAATACTTAATGTTGTATAACTTCCGTGTTTTTTGTTCAACCATAACGAGTTTCACAATGACAAAGATAAATCTAGTTACTATGTGCTATGTACTATATGTACCATATGCAAAAACGAAACTCGAGTAAGTAATTAAGATTCCAAATTTGGTAGCTCTAGCTCTTAAAGTCTCTGGGAAACAGTCAAAGCAAACATAGCTAGATCAACTCGGATAGTCGTTCTGATCAAGAATATATATATATAGGGTCTCATATAATTATTTTAATGGGTTAGAAGAACTGTTTATAAATGGAGTATAACTTGTCTTCTGATCTGTCTATGCAGTTTTGGGATATCAGGTATCCGAGTCTAATTCGTTTTGGACGCAGATATGCGCTTGACTTTTTTCTTTTCTTTTTTAGTCAACAGTCCAAATTTATGATTTTCCTAATTTCTTTGCCATTGCCGAAAAGATATTTTTGTAGCTGATAGCATTTTCAAATTCAGCAACTAAATAGTAATCTCTTAAATTTGCTTAGGTTCTCGTTGCTGCGGAAAATTTAATTTTGTTTCGAGATTTTGTATGTTACTTAAAAAAAGTCCTTTTAAAATTTGTGCCAATCTTTTCTTACTTTCCTGGCGCACTATATTTAACTCCTTTGCCAAAAAAAAAGAGCAATGTGGAGCTAATGGAAATGGGCAAAATCCAAAAGTATGTAACACATAGAAATAACCATCGGACAACCTATAGAGTATATAAATTCTTAATGAGGACGACAAGACGAGTCGATCTAGCCCTGTCCGTCTGTCGGTTTATCCGTCTGTCTGTATGGACGCCAGTTTCTCAGACACTATAAAATCTAGAGCAACAAAATTTTAAGTCTAGATTTATTGTTTCGTACGCCATACGACTTTTTTTTTAGATTTTTAAATTTCCTTCCCTTACCACCGTAATACGAATAATAATTAGACCATTCTTAATCCATGCTGTGAATCTCGTTAAGATTGATCAAAAGTTATACATCATTAAGATGGTCGCTATGGTGTGCGCGGGTGGGCTAAGTAGTGCGCGCAAAATAAGAGCTAGAGTAACGAAATTTGTAATCTGGATTCGTTATGTTCGTACGCCATACAAGTATTTTTCGGATTTTTGAATATTTTCCCCGTTCCTCGCAATATGATATTTACGATTATTAAGCACAATTTGCAACCGATCAAATTTCTTTTTCGCACAAATGATAATAATAGCATTTTTGATCTACGTTTTGAATTTCGTTAAGATTGGATAAAAATACGGAAGTTATTCAACATAAAATATAGAGCGCATGGTCTAAAGACGCGCCCAATGTCTTAAAACACATGTGGAATTGTGTATGTGTGAGTGATGCGTGGCATTACCCTTCTTTAGGACAGGACAGATCAAGCTAATGTGCCAATCATTGGGTATGCTTTCCACAAGCCATACATTGCGTAGGAGTTGGTGCATACACCTTACCAAACTCTTCACCTCCTGCCTGGAACAATTCAGCTGACAAACCATCAGCACCTGCTGGTTTATTGCTCTTGAGCCGCTGTATTGCGGCCTCGACTTCATCATGGCTAGAGGTTGGTATATCAACTGCGTTGGGCTTGTGGATCACTTTCTCCTGTGTTAACATACAAGTCAGCGTCCTCCAAAAGACTTGAGAAGTGATCCCTCCATAACCTTAGAGTGACCGTTGCATCTGTGACCAGGACTTCCGTCATCATATCTGCAGATCAGCCGTCCAGCTTTATATCCTTGGGTAAATTGCTTCACCCTCTGGTAAATGTCTCGGGAATCTATTCTGATTCTACTAACTCTCTTTTCTTGCGTTTAAAAAGGCGCTTCTCCTCCTCTTTCTTGGCTTTGCACGCCTTTACTACTGTCCGGGTAGCTACAGATTGAAGTGTTCGCCTATACGACGCGTCCATCGCTCTAATGGATTCCCGGCACCCTTAGTCGTACAATGGATTCCTTGTAGGGGGGCGTTAGTACTTCCTCCGTCGAAGCTCGTAGAGACTGCGATATGTGCGCCCACATATCACTCTCATTTTCAGGCCACGAGATTGTTTGCCTAAGTAGGTCGGAGAATCGTGTGGAGAATTCATCTTTCGTCCGCAGCTTTCCGATGTCCAGCTTTCTTGACATACTTCGACTTGCGATTTTCGCTACACAAAGCCGTTCGAGAACCTTGGCTGTTACAAGATAATGGTCTGAGTCTATATTAGGACTCCAACATATTCACACATCAAGTAAGTTAAACGCATGCCGATCGATCACAACATGATCGATTTGATTACAAGTCAGTCGATTAGGGGACAGCCAGGATGCCTTGTGTATATCAAGGTGGCGAAATCCTGTACTACGTACTACCATACTATGCGCCGCTGCAAAGCTTATTAACCTATGATCATTGCTCGAGGTGGTCTCATGTAACCTTTGCTTCCCGACGAAAGACACCTTCCCGTCCAACCTTGGCATTAAAATCTCCAAGTATGATTTTAATGTCATGAGATGGACAGCGGCCGTATACCGTATACACGGCCAAGTTTCGCATAGAAGGAGTCTTTCGTACATTCGTCTTTGTCTTCCGTTGGGGCATATACGCAGATCAAGCTGATTTTAAAGAACTTGGCTGTAATCCGGATCGTCGATATTCTGTCATTTTTTGGCACAAATAGAGATACTCGGTGTCGGAGTTTGGCTCCCAAAATAAATCCACAGCCAAATTCATGTCTATCAGGGTGGCACCTGCAGTATATTTCACACTTGTTCCTGTTCATTCATCATCGCATCTCCTGGATAGCAGTAATGTCAGCCTTGCATTTTTTGAGGGTATCTGCTAGTTGTTGTGCAGCACCGGGCCTGTACAACGTGCAACTATTCCAAGTGCATACTCTCACATCATAGTTCTTGTTTCGTTTGCGGTGGTCAATTTCTTTCCCTGACCCCCGCAATTTAAAAAAATCGATTATATGGTACAATTTTTAACCGATCAAATTTCTTTTCCGCACACATATTAAGTAGACCATTTTTCATCTACGTTGTGAATTTCGTTAAAGTTGAACAATAAACACGGAAGTTAAACAACATTAAGTACCGTTCTATAGTGCGTGGGGGGCTAAAAGGTGCGCGCAATGGCTAAGTACGTGCAGAACTGTGTGTATGTATGAGTATGTGTGTGTATGGCTGTATATGTAGGCAAAGGGGCTCTCTGTTTTATTTTGTATATTAGACCATTTAACCAGACTCAGCAAAGGCTTGACCTACACAAAGAAAGATTTCTGAGCATTATATGAGATATTTAAATGCCATGCGAATAGTTGACGTTATTCGAATGACTGGACGGTTCCGTACTTTTGAAGGAAGCCAAATTGGAGTGTTGCTATTTTGCTGTGACTGTTCAGGTATGGGATAATGAATCCCAGTAGCCATTTTTCAAAAAGTTTAGATAGGCACGCGAAGACTTATAGGTCTATATGATCGGAGACCCCGTAAAGTATATATAATCTTGATCAGAATGACAAGACAAGTTGATCTAGCCATGTCTGTCTGTTCATCCCTCCGTCTGTATGAACGCCTGTTTCTCAGAGACTATATGAGTTACAGCAACCAAATTTTAAATCTAGATTCGTTTTTTTCGTAAGCTATACCAGTTTGTTATAGACTTTTGAATTCTTCCCTTGACCCCCGCAAATCGAAAAATTATTAAGCACAATTTTCAACCCATTGATTTTTATTTCGCACACATAATAATCACACCATTCTTCATTAATTTTGTGAATTTCGTCTAGTTTGAATAAGAAACACTGAAGTTATACAATGTTAAGTATCGCGATATTAAGCGCAGGGGGGATAAACTGAGCCGCATCCGCGTTAGTCGGGAGAAACTCAACCTAGCCTGCGCCGCTAACTTATGGCGACGATACAAGGATACTGATAATCGTCAGCCCAGGGGTCTTTTAGTACAAAAAGTCAAAGGGGCTAAAAAAGGGGGTTCCAGTGGTCACATTTAGGGTCTTACTGGTCTCGACTCTATTCGCCTTCACGCATTGGTTAGTCGTATCACCGAGTATTACGACTATCCAGGGGATACCTAGCATCTTGTCGGAGGTTATGGGCTAACAGAGGAGCCATAAAGCGCGCGCAATGGCTAAGTACGTGTACAACTGTGAGTATGTGTAAGTATGTGTGTGTATGGCTGTGAATGTAGGCAAAGGGGCTCTCGTAGTCGGGTACACTCGACTACAAATTTCTTACTTGTTTGGACTTGTCTATATTAATTCACACAAGCTAGAGAATTCTCTGGAACAACTTTACACATGCGTGCACGCCGGAGTTTTTTATGGAATCTGTAGTTTAATGTAGCATAATCGACAAATAATTATATCAAATCAAATAAGATACCTATATTAAATATTGTTCCGAATTATAAATATTAAATATAGTAACCAACAATTCCTTGAACTGTGTTGATATTCTCTACCAATGGTTTCTAAGCCAACAAGGGAAAATTTATATTTACGATCCCTTTTGTAAAGGAGAAGGCCAACCAAATTTTTTAACAGTAATATCCGTTTTTGGAAAATGTGTTTTTAGTGATATTTATGCTCATTCTAATAAAGATGTGTAGCTAGCAGAATTGCTAGAAATGATCAAGAATGCAATGATGTTGTTGTTAAATAGATGTGTATAATAGCATACAAAATATTGAAAGATGGAATGAAAATGACTTTGATGAAGAATCTGCATTTGTCTTTAATGATGATATTGGGTCTTCTGGTAGCAGTAACTCCGATATAAGTGAAGTTTTACCAGTTGTTTCAACCTCGATATCCATTGGGAGCGTTAAATGGTGCAAAAATAGTGAATTGTTTTCCGTTTAGTTCGTAAGCTGGCTCTCCATAACGATAGCGTTATAGTTAAAACAAGTAAGAAGTCTGTAGACGAGTGTACCCGACTACGAGAGCCCCTTTGCCTACATATACAGCCATACACACACATACTCATACATACACACAGTTCTGCACGTTCTTAGCCATTGCGCGCACCTTTTAGCCCCCCACCCTCTATAGAACGGTACTTAATGTTGTATAACTTCCGTGTTTATTGTTCAATTTTAACGAAATTCACTATGTAGATGAAGAATGGTCTACTTAATATGTGTGCGTAAAACAAATCTGATCGGTTAAAAATTGTACCTTATAATCGATTTTTCAAATTGCGGGGGTCAGGGGAGGAAATTTGAAATTCTAAAACAAACTTCTATAGCGTACAAACATAAAAAATATACGTTCCAAATTTCGTTGCTCTAGCTCTTATTTTGCGCGCACTACTATACCCCCCCGGGGCCCATAACGCCACTTTTGATGATGTATAACTTCCGAGATTTTTGATCAATCTTACCCAGATTCACAACATCGATCAAGAAAGGTCTAATTTTAATGTGTGCCAAAAAGAAATTGGATCGGTTGAAATTTGTGCTTAATAATCGTTTTTTTCGATTTGCGGGGGTCAGGGGTGGAAATTCAAAAATCAAAAACCAATCTCGTATATAACGAATCTAGATTTGACGTTTGGTTACTCTAGCTCTTATAGTCTCTGAGAAACAGGCGTTCATACAGTCGGACAGACGGGCAGATGGACAGACGGACAGACAGATAGAGGGACAGGGCTAATGAACTCGTCTTGTCGTCCTGATTCAGAATATATATACTTTATGGGGTCTCCGATGATTATTTCTATGTGTTACATACTTTTGGATTTTGTACTTTTCCAATAGCTTCGCTTTGCTTCTTTTTTACAAAAAGGCAAAGGGGCTAAAAAACAAAAAAAAACGAAATATCGTTTTGTATTAATTTCTTTACTATATTACATTTATTTTTAAAAAAAAATAATATGGAAAATAATCAGAATGAAACATTATATTTTGTTGCAAATAGTTCTAAAAACTAGTTACATGTAATGTTAAGTTTGTCTCATGTATTTTTATTAAATAAACCGAAGTAATAAATATATTCATAGTATTTAAAAAGTAAAGTTTCGAGCAAAAATAGTGCTCGGAAGTTAGATTTTTTTGTGAATTAGTATCATCTCATGTACCAAGTGGTTCTAATTTGTGAGGGTTTTTTGTGTTTTTGTCATATAAATAGCTGTTATAATCGTTAACGGTCATTGCTAAAATTTTATGTATATGATAACAAAATAAAAATATCGCTTAAATTTGTAAGTGAATTGATATCGCTATCGATATATGGGTAACTATCTGTTTATATATATTTTCATATATTTTATCTGATTAGAAAAATCGATTTTAGTCCATCACCAAAAGAGCAATTTGTATCACAGTGTTACTAACATATTTTAAACAGTCTTGATTGATAATAAACAAATATTTTGATAACCCTAGTGCCTAGTTCAACTTTTATTCGTTCTTTTATTAACTTTTTCTATATGTCGAAATGGCACTTATTCTGGGGATAGCGTATTATTTCATATTACTTTGGAATATCAAATCTGCATATGGGTTTGTAGACCAAGAAGTGCACAAGCTGCTTAAAAATGGGATATATAAAGAAAATCAAAACATCGAGGAAAATCCTGGTTTATTTCCATTTTTGATGCCATCGGTTTCTCCAAAAACCGTAAGATACAGTTCTGTTGTGTAAATGTTAAACTAATTTTTAAATTTATTTACAAAGTAATATTTTAGGTATGTGAGTTTACTGTATACGTGTCTCATACATTGAACATATGTTCACATATGTTAACTTATTGTTCTGAATACGAAAAAAGCACATATTTAAATATTTATTAAAAAGAGGTGATTACTTATTTTATTTTTAGCCCCTTTGCCTTTTTGTAAAAAAAGAGCAAAGCGGAGCTATTGGAAATATGCAAAATCCAAAAGTATGTAACACATAGAAATAATCATCGGAGACCCCATAAAGTATATATATTCTGAATCAGGACGACAAGACGAGTTCGATCTAGCCCTGTCCTCTATCTGTCTGTCCGTCTGTCCAGTGCCCGTCTGTCCGTCCGTATGAACGCCTGTTTCTCAGAGACTATAAGAGCTAGAGCAACCAAACTTGAAATCTAGATGTCGTTCGTACGCTGTACAAGTTTGTTTTTGATTTTTGAATTTCCACCCCTGACCCCCGCAAATCGAAAAAAACGATTATTAAGCACAAATTTCAACCGATCAAATTTATTTTTGGCACACATCATAATTAGACCATTCTTGATCGATGTTGTGAATCTGGGTAAGATTGATCAAAAATCTCGGAAGTTATAGATCATCAAAAGTGGACGTTATGGGCCCCGGGGGGGTATAGTAGTGCGCGCAAAATAAGAGCTAGAGCAACGAAATTTGGAACGTATATTTGTTATGTTTGTACGCTATACGAGTTTGTTTTAGATTTTTCAATTTCCTCCCCTGACCCCCGCAATTTGAAAAAATCGATTATAAGGTACAATTTTTAACCGATCAAATTTATTTTACGCACACATATTAAGTAGACCATTCTTCATCTACATAGTGAATTTCGTTAAAATTGAACAATAAACACGGAAGTTATACAACATTAAGTACCGTTCTATAGAGGGTGGGGGGCTAAAAGGTGCGCGCAATGGCTAAGAACGTGCAGAACTGTGTGTATGTATGAGTATGTGTGTGTATGGCTGTATATGTAGGCAAAGGGGCTCTCGTAGTCGGGTACACTCGTCTACAGACTTCTTACTTGTTTTAACTATAACGCTATCGTTATGGAGAGCCAGCTTACGAACTAAACGGAAAACAATTCACTATTTTTGCACCATTTAACGCTCCCAATGGATATCGAGGTTGAAACAACTGGTAAAACTTCACTTATATCGGAGTTACTGCTACCAGAAGACCCAATATCATCATTAAAGACAAATGCAGATTCTTCATCAAAGTCATTTTCATTCCATCTTTCAATATTTTGTATGCTATTATACACATCTATTTAACAACAACATCATTGCATTCTTGATCATTTCTAGCAATTCTGCTAGCTACACATCTTTATTAGAATGAGCATAAATATCACTAAAAACACATTTTCCAAAAACGGATATTACTGTTAAAAAATTTGGTTGGCCTTCTCCTTTACAAAAGGGATCGTAAATATAAATTTTCCCTTGTTGGCTTAGAAACCATTGGTAGAGAATATCAACACAGTTCAAGGAATTGTTGGTTACTATATTTAATATTTATAATTCGGAACAATATTTAATATAGGTATCTTATTTGATTTGATATAATTATTTGTCGATTATGCTACATTAAACTACAGATTCCATAAAAAACTCCGGCGTGCACGCATGTGTAAAGTTGTTCCAGAGAATTCTCTAGCTTGTGTGAATTAATATAGACAAGTCCAAACAAGTAAGAAATTTGTAGTCGAGTGTACCCGACTACGAGAGCCCCTTTGCCTACATTCACAGCCATACACACACATACTTACACATACTCACAGTTGTACACGTACTTAGCCATTGCGCGCGCTTTATGGCTCCTCTGTTAGCCCATAACCTCCGACAAGATGCTAGGTATCCCCTGGATAGTCGTAATACTCGGTGATACGACTAACCAATGCGTGAAGGCGAATAGAGTCGAGACCAGTAAGACCCTAAATGTGACCACTGGAACCCCCTTTTTTAGCCCCTTTGACTTTTTGTACTAAAAGACCCCTGGGCTGACGATTATCAGTATCCTTGTATCGTCGCCATAAGTTAGCGGCGCAGGCTAGGTTGAGTTTCTCCCGACTAACGCGGATGCGGCTCAGTTTATCCCCCCTGCGCTTAATATCGCGATACTTAACATTGTATAACTTCAGTGTTTCTTATTCAAACTAGACGAAATTCACAAAATTAATGAAGAATGGTGTGATTATTATGTGTGCGAAATAAAAATCAATGGGTTGAAAATTGTGCTTAATAATTTTTCGATTTGCGGGGGTTCCAGTCATTCGAGAACGTCAACTATTCGCATGGCATTTAAATATCTCATATAATGCTCAGAAATCTTTCTTTGTGTAGGTCAAGCCTTTGCTGAGTCTGGTTAAATGGTCTAATATACAAAATAAAACAGAGAGCCCCTTTGCCTACATATACAGCCATACACACACATACTCATACATACACACAGTTCTGCACGAACTTAGCCATTGCGCGCGACCTTTAGCCCCCGACGCTCTATAGCGCGGTACTTAATGTTGTATAACTTCCGTGTTTATTGTTCAACTTTATCGAAATTCACAACGTAGATGAAGAATGGTCTACTTAATATGTGTGCGAAAAATAAATTTGATCGGTTAAAAATTGTACCATATAATCGATTTTTTCGATTTGCGGGGGTCAGGGGAGGAAATTGACCACCGCAAACGAAACAAGAACTATGATGTGAGAGTATGCACTTGGAATAGTTGCACGTTGTACAGGCCCGGTGCTGCACAACAACTAGCAGATACCCTCAAAAAATGCAAGGCTGACATTACTGCTATCCAGGAGATGCGATGATGAATGAACAGGAACAAGTGTGAAATATACTGCAGGTGCCACCCTGATAGACATGAATTTGGCTGTGGATTTATTTTGGGAGCCAAACTCCGACACCGAGTATCTCTATTTGTGTCAAAAAATGACAGAATATCGACGATCCGGATTACAGCCAAGTTCTTTAAAATCAGCTTGATCTGCGTATATGCCCCAACGGAAGACAAAGACGAATGTACGAAAGACTCCTTCTATGCGAAACTTGGCCGTGTATACGGTATACGGCCGCTGTCCATCTCATGACATTAAAATATGCAACGGTCACGCTAAGGTTATGGAGGGATCACTTCTCAAGTCTCTTGGAGGGCGATGACTTGTATGTTAACACAGGAGAAAGTGATCCACAAACCCCAATCCAACGACAGTTGATATACCAACCCCTAGCCATGATGAAGTCGAGGCCGCAATACAGCGGCTCAAGAGCAAGAAACCAGCAGGTGCTGATGGTTTGTCAGCTGAATTGTTCCAGGCTAGGAGGCGAAGAGTTGGTAAGGTGTATGCACCAACTCCTACGCAATGTATGGCTTGTGGAAAGCATACCCAATGATTGGCACATTAGCTTGATCTGTCCTGTCCTAAAGAAGGGTAATGCCACGCATCACTCACACATACACAATTCCACATGTGTTTTAAGACATTGGGCGCGTCTTTAGACCATGCGCTCTATATTTTATGTTGAATAACTTCCGTATTTTTATCCAATCTTAACTGAAATTCAAAAAAACGCAAAGTATCAAAAACGCGATCTATCATCATTTGTGCGAAAAAGAAATTTGATCGGTTGCAAATTGTGCTTAATAATCGTAAATATCATATTGCGAGGAGAAAATATTCAAATCCGAAAAATACTTGTATGGC
>JBAMBS010001778.1:0-177831 GCA_037044455.1 Zygothrica quintamaculata
GGAAGGGGAGCAGAAGCAGATGCTTTAATTGTTTTTTAAACACATTTTAAGCGCTTTTTGAAAGCGTTGATTCTGTGAGTATGTGTGTGTGTGTGTTTATATATATATATATATATATATTTATATATATATGTGTGTGTTTGTGTGTGCCTAGTCGGCAATAAACAAAACGTCAAGTATCAGTAAACACTCTCACACACACTCACGCACAACAATGTTATAGAAAGTGCCCAAGACTGCCATGGAAATGGAGCGTGCACAAAATGAGCGCAAAAGTATCATACAGAGACACACAAACACACATACTTACGCACACCTAGATTTACCTTGAAGTGAGCAGCTTTTTAACACTTTTACTTTCAGCACATTCAACGTGCAACTCGCAGTGGCAACAGCAACAGCAACAGAAACAGCAACACATTTCATTCATTCATTTAATTTCGCGAGTCGCTTTTCACTCTTCTGCCCTATCTCTCTGTCTTGCTCCCTCTCTCTCTGTGTCTCTCTCTCTCTCTCTCGCTCTCTCTCGCTCTCATCTACAGTGGCAACAACATACATAGCACCAGCAGAAATGACAACAACATCAACAACAGCAGCTCAGCCTAATTGTCGTCTATCTGAAGTCGTCAGCATACAAGCGTTTCCCTCCCCAACTAAGCTTCTCCCCCCGTGTACCCGCACTACCTGCTTATGTACCAGCCTCCCCACACCAACCCAGCCCACTACAGCAGCAGCACCTTATTGCTATGTGCTAGGGGCGGCCTTCTGTTTGCTGTCTCAGCGCAAAATGTTGCTGCTCTAATTAGAATGAAACGATTTTCATTTTGCATTTTCATGTTGTCGTTTTTCTTTGCTCTTCTTGTTGCTGGTGTTATTGTTGTTGTTGCCCTGGCCCAAAATGAATAATTTACGCTGCTGCCGCTACTGATGCTACTGATGCTGCTGCTGCTGCTGCTATTGCTGCTATGGCTGTTGCTGTTGCTGCTGATGCATGCAAAATTCATAGAAATTATGCTCGGCTTACAAAGATTTTCCATTTCTATTTCCATTTCCATTTTAATTTTAATCGCAAGTGTAACACCATCCATAGTCGAGTTATAGGCTGAGCAGCCTTGTGATTTAATTGTTTGTCACCACCCACCCGCAATCAGCAGCACCAACAGCAGCAACAGCAACAGCAACAGCAACAGCAACAGCAACAGCAGCAGCAACATGAAGACATTTTAAATGAGAGAGAAAAAAATTAAGAAATAATTTGCGCTGTGGAAAGTGACCTACTGAGCACATAACGTTCATAGCTCTATATCACAGTCAATCAGTCAATTACTCAATCATTTATTTCTTCAATGGGCCAAGGCAATTGTATACAGCTTGGCCCAGTTATTGCTGTTGCTGTTGCTGTTGTTAATGCTATTGCTGATGCTGTTGATTTTTACTCCTTTTGTTTCAGTTAATTATGTTGCTTTTAGTCAGTCAATCAGTCAATCACTCATGCATGCAATTAATAATTAAGTCAATCAGTAAACAATCTTAATTATTGAGTCTGGGTTAAGTGCACTTTGTTGCTTGTTGCACTAACAGACAACAGCTACTGTTGCTGTTAATGCTGTTGCTACTGTTGGTACCGTGAAGTGCGTATCCTCTGTCTATCAATTGGTCAGTTAGCCAGTCATTTAATCAGTTGGATAATCATCGACTAATTGTACTAAGCAGCTTCACTATGGCCAGCTAGTTAGCTAAGTTGAATAACAACAGTTGCTGCTGTTGATAATTACAATTGCAAGTGGCTACCTTTAAGCGTGTATTTGATTTATCAGGCAGTCATTCGGTCAATCAGTCATTCAGTTCGTTTTTCTTCTTTTTTTTTTGTATGGTTAGGATAGCTATTAGCTCAGTGACTGACAGCAATTGCTGGTGCTTTTATTGCTGTTAACTCTGGTGTTGCTATTGTGAATGTTTGCTGCTGGTTGTCTCCATTTGTGTTGCTGCTGTTCCTACTGTTGCTACCAAAAAAATAATGCTATCTAAACAATTGGTGAGAGACTTGACAACTGCTGTAGCTTCTGTTGCAGTTGCTGTTGCTGAACTTGTTGTTGTTGTTGTTGATGTTGCTATTGGTATTGTTGCTGTTGGCAAATTGGTCTTGTTGTTGATCTTACTGCTGCTGTTGCCATTGCTATTTTGCTGTTTTTGCAGCTGTTGTGGTTGCTGCTGTTGTGGTTTCTCCTGTTGCCATTGGCAATTGTCAACGTCAGAAACACAACAGCAATAGCAAGAACAACAACAACTGCAACTGCAACTGCAACAGCAACAGCAACAACAACTGCAAAAGTAACAACAGCAACATCAGATGCATCCACAGAGATTTTGTTATTTTCTCCTATTTGATGGGTCAGCAATTAAATTCTTTCATAAATTATAAGCAATGTGTTGCTAGTGCTAGTGGCTATTGCTGCTGCTTCTGCTGCTGCTACTACTGCTGTTTTTATTGCTGTTGCTCCCATTGCTGTTGGGTATTTAATGTGTATGCAATGTTCAATTGAATGCAATTAGTTGGAACAAGCGTATTTCATTTAATGTGTCAATTATTTATTCACTCGCTTAACTTGCTTCTGTTTGTTTTTGTATTCAATTACAGCTCTCTTTCTCCCTTTCTCCCGTTCTCTCTTCCTCTTTCTGTCTTACCCCATGCATCTTTTACTATCAGCAATATATGCACAGCTGTTGTTATTGCTGCGGGTTCCCTTGAGTTACTGTTGTTGCTGATGTCGTTGTCGTTGCCGTTGCCAATGGTGTTGCTGTTACAGCTGCTTTTATCATAAATAAATTGATTTTTCTCTTGTACTTTTGCAATCTATCAAAAGATTTGCAATTTCAGCTGTTGCAGCTGTTTGGAAATCAATCGCAGAAGCAACAACAACAACAACAACAACAACAACAACAGCAGCAAAGGGCTAAGTATATAGGTCAAAGGTCTAAATGTTCATTAATTTTATCAGCAACGTTAAGCGATGACGTCTCAAGGAATCAGAAAGAAATCGTTTCAACTGTCAGCAGCAACAACAGCAGCAACAGCAATAGCACCAGCACCAGCACCAGCACCAACACCAGAACCAGCAGCAGTATATTATTTATTTATGCTGTTTGCAAACATAGAAATTGCATTTCCAGCAACAACATACACAACAGCAACACACTCTAGCTCCTTTCTCCCTTTTCCTATCTATTTCTTCTGTGTATGTTTGTATATGTGAGCGTGTTGCTGTTGCAAATGCAATGACAATGGCAACGGCAACTGCCAACGGCAGCAACAACTGCCACTCATCAGCTGCACAATGATAATGTTTTTTGCGATAGCAATGCACTCGCCTCCCCATTAGCAATACGACTATAAACTATCACACACACACACAGACACACACCTGTAAATGGTATGGTATTGTGTAAGTGCAATAAACGAAATAACTGCAGCAGCAATTGCTCCTGCAATATTATACCCTGCAGCAACATAACATAATATCTTTTTCCTCTTTTCAAGAGGCAAAGCGGCTAAAATATAATTGTTTCTATTAACAGTTTATTGTTCTTTTAATGATCTGTTAAAGGAACAAGAACTGTTAAGTTCAATTCCTAACAGAACAAGTTAACTTTATTCTATTAACATTATTAACGTGTATAGAAGTTAATGTTAAGTTGACAGTTGAGTTAACAGCATCCTGTTAACTAGCATATGTTAACAGCAATAACAGCACACATTTTCGGCTAAGCTTACTTCAACCTTCTGTCAAGTGTTAACAGTTTGCTTTGCGTCTTTAACATGTTGTTAATGGCAGCTGTTAACAGCAGTAATTAACAGCAGCTCAATTATGTTAATGTGTAAGTGGCATTTTTTGTTTATAACTTGGCGAGCTTATTAACTTGTTAGCTTCTGCTTTGATTTCATTTGCTTTCTTTCTTTCTTTCTTCTCTTGTTTCTTTCTGCCCTCCTTTGCATTCTTTTTTGTTGTTTTTTTCTTTGTTCTTTTATGATGTTGTTGTGGCAATGCTGGTGTTGCTAGTGGTTGCTCCCTAAGGACACTTAAAGAGGTTATGTCCGCAATTTGGCAATCACTTGACCCAACAGCAACAGTAACAGCAACAGCAAAAACAACAGCAACATCAATAGCAACAGCAGCACAAGCAGCAGCATCAGCAACAGTAACAAAATTGAATGGCCAAGTCTTTAAGACCAATGCAAATTAAGCTCTCCAGACGCGCCCTTCAAATTTACGAAGAGAATTTATTCTTTTTCTTTTCTTTTTTTACACACACACATATATATATAGTCCCTTTATATATGTGTGCATGTAATACATACACAATACAGGAGCACAATAGCCCTGGTTAATAGATTTATGGCATTTACATATCCACCCAGTAAACCGCCCACTGCTTTTTTGATTACCTAGCAGCAATGTTACTGCTGTTGCTGATTTCGATGTTGCTGTTGCTGTTGCTGCGCATTAAATGAGAATGTCAGCAAGTCTAGCAAACAATAAATACGACTTCATGCCGCGCTACTGCCACGTCTACCCCTGCCCTTGTCGTTGCCTTCCATACGCCTCACGGCACAGAAGCTTCTAGGAAAGCTGAGACTTTCGGGAGTCTAACTACAATGGGATTTAGGGAGCTGAGGGAAATATAACTATGAGCGAAATTTTGGGTACCGAGAAAGAAAGTTGTGCCGAGGGGGAATTTTTTTGACGGGGTATGAGGAAAAATATGAAAAATTTGCCTATTTCTGGCACAAAAAAAAGAAACTGAAAGAAATAAGGAATATTTCAATGGGTCGCATTCGTTTGCTTTGCCTTTTGTGTTAATAAACAAATAATCTACTTAAGTACAACAAAAACAACAGCAACAAAAACAACAATAATAAAAAGGGAACGACAAAGTCATGAAAAGGCATACCCATAACGTAAATGGTAAAATACACTGAAAGAAATATTCAAGCAAATCAACTTGATGTTACTTTCAATCCCAAATCAAAGATGCAAGTGATTAGAGGCAGAGATAGAGAAACAACCCCATCTCTACTCAATCAAAAGTATTGAGTGTTCTAATCGATAGTTAACTTTTGTATAGTAACGATTGTTATCGTATGTTATTACACTGTAACGATAGTTATATATTGGGCGAAATGATACGCAACACACAGTAACTGTCAATCTCTTGGATGAAGTACTATACTTAATTAGATTAATTTCTCTCAGTGTACACACAGAACACGCAAAAAAACGCACAAAGAGGAAAAAAGAGAGAAGAAGAAGAATAAAAAGAAGAAGAGGAAGAATAAAGAACAATAACAACAACATTTTTTCCACACAATTTATTCGCACGCACAAAACACACACAGAAAAATCATTGAATAAATCTTCTGAATGAGACAGAACTATTAACAGTTGCTAACAAAGGCATACCAATGTGGTAGAGGGGGATGGGGAGGGGGAGGATGGATTATTAACTAGTGGGAGCTAAGCTAGCTAGGAAGAGGAAGACAGAGGAAAGGGAATACAATTTTCTTCTTCTTGTGCGTTGATTGATCGAGTGGATGGCAGCCACCGCTGGGACAATAATTTCCATTTAATTGGCGCTCATTAGCCAGCCAGCAATGAAGGCAGCAACAGCAATAGTAGAAGTAACAGCAACAGCAGCTAGAACTACAATAGTTACAATTGTTACAACAACAACAACAGCATGAATGGGAGATATATATATAAAAGAAATGAATAAGAATTAACAAGAACCGCAGCAATAATAGAAAAGTAACAGCAGCAGCTAAACTGAGAGAGCGGCAACAACAGCTATTTAGAGCAGTAGAAACAAACAGCAATTACAGCTGTTACAACAGCAGTAAACAGTAGCACAAACACACCACAAACACAATTTGCAACATTTTAGGCCTAAGACAGCACACGGCAACAGCAACAGCAACAGAAACAGCAACAGAAACAGCAATAACAGCAACAGAAACCATCACATCAGCAACATAATAAGTTTCACTTGCATTTACATTAAGTACAAAAGCAACATTAATAGTAACAGTATCAAAAGAAAGAAAATGTAGAAGCAGAAACAGCAACATTACTACAGGAACTGCAACAGCTGCAGCAACAAATTTTATCTCTGCTATTCATAGTGATGTCATATAATATGCCACACCCATACACACACACACACACATATACAAGCACCATGTTATTGGTGGAACAAGGAGATAAAGAATCCAAGAAAAGCTTGTTTACACCCAGAAGAAAGTCGTGAAGGACTAAGGGGCTTCCACATTTCGAGGCTAATTTAGCAGTCTTCCGATCGGCCAAAAGGGCCCTTAAACATTTTCTAAACAGGCACCTTAAACTACCAATGGTACTCAGAAAAGACCGATTTATCCAGGTTTATAATAAATGCCTAAATAATGCAGTTTGAAAGCTCCAAAAACTTATCATCATTCAACTTTCTATCCGAAAGGGTACTAGAATACGACACGCAGGAAGGCCCCAAAAGATACAGTGTCACTGTAGGGGTTCCACAGGGATCGGATCTAGGATCACTCCTTTGGAACATAATTTACGATGAAAGGAAATCAAGTTAGTTAAGGAAACTACGAACAAGACTGATAGAATTGTTAGCAATTGTCTCCAGAATCCAACCCTAAAGTTAGCAGAGCACAAAGTGAAGCAGTGCTCATAACCAGTAGGAAAAAAATTGAATTTTTGTTTGACAATAGATTAAGCTTCAAGCAGCATATAGAGTTCGTGTACCAGAAGGTCTCTATGCTTGTCCGACCTGTCCGAACATAGTTGAAGATGTGCAGCATAATCTGTATCAGTTAGTCACGTACAGGTCACTAGTGGAGGAAATTCCTTCCGTAAAAAGCCTTATTGGGCTTATGATTGACAATGAGGAGAAAGGGATGCTCATGAGTCAGCTCATAGCCACCATCCAATGTGATCTGAGACGATCCGAAAGGGATCCATAAGGTCATCCGTCCCTACAAAGTATTACTTAACGGGAGTACCGCAGTGGTAAAGATGAAAGAATGAGGGGGAGGGGGGTCAGCTTAGTAAGTATGCGTCATAAACGCGTTACATCAGTAACATGAAATGATGATTCCAGCCCCCAGGCTCGCATACCCAAAAAAAAAAACACACAAGCACTTGTTTTGCGCAATCGTCTATTATTGTTGTTGTTGTTCCATTTGTCTTTTCCTCAATTCCATGATTTTTCCTTAATTTTTCACTGATTTTGCACGTTTCTCTTTGATTTATATGTGCCTCATCTTCTTCTACTTTACGCGCTTATCAAAAATGTATGTGCGATATGTGATAGCTTATCACTGATGAGATATAGCAAGCGAAAGAGAGTAAGAAAAAGTAAAAGAGATGGGACAGAGAGAGAGCGGAAGAGTGAGCGATGTGTGTGATAAGCGTTTTGGGCTGTGGCTTTTATCAGTCTATTTAAATATTATCAGAGCGTGAGAAGCGTAATAAATGGCACACACATCAGACACACACACATTCACACACACAGGCACATATACAGATAGAGAGAGTGTGAGAGAAAGGAAGGAAGATGAAGTGATAGAGATATGAAAGCTAGTAAGCCCATTGGCCTATCTGGGTTTTATTTTTAGAATCATTTTCCCCCAGTGTGTGTTTGTCTCTCTGTGTATGTATGTGTGTGTGTGTGTGCGTGTGTGTCTGGCAAGTGGCAAGGGCCAAGCGGCAAGGCAATCGTTTTGGCGTCGCTTTGCTTGCAGCCAGGATATCATTTTTATGGGTCTCTGATTTATGGACAGCGATTGCATTGCACTGGCAGTTAAATGGTTTATGAGCTGCCACCACCGCCAATGTTGCTGCTGCTTACCACCACTTTACCTATTCTCTTCCCCCTCCTCTGTACATAGTGCTGCTGCTCTGCTGCTGCTGTTGCTGCTGTTGCTGTCAAACCAAATTAAAACATAGCGCAACGGCGTTAGAACGTGCAGCAAATCAAATGTGGGCGAAATAGGTGGCAAAAAAGGGACAAATAGAGAAAAGGAGAAAACGAGAAAAATAGAGAAAGAGAGAGCTAGATTTTGTTGTAAATAGAGTTGTATTATGAGTATATTACGTATACGTAAAAATCTTAAAAGAAGCATTTGTGAGCGAAGCAAGATCTTTTATCGATATATTAATCTATTTATTTATCGATATATTTGTTGTTTCATTGTGATTTTAATAGCTGTTTCAATACATCTGTTGAATTGTATTAGGGGATAAGATATCTATGATAACAGAAGTTCCCGTTTATTTTATTTGCGAATATCGTATTTAACCTATAAATATACGATATTCATTCTTCTAGCTAGTATTTTTACATAAAGAAGACGTTTTTTTTGACATTTTATACTAAAGATATATATCCTTTCATATATAGTTTTCTTGAAAACTTTGTCAAGAAGAAGTAAAAATATTGCTAAAATTTGTGCGAAAATTTTAGTAGAATTTTTTTATTTTGGGAATAAATTTGCTCAAGTTTCAACGTGTTGCCAACAGCTCCTTTAGCAATATGTCCTACGTCGTCTTATCATGTAACTCTTGTGTCAAATCTTGTTATTGTTATTGTTTATTATTGTTGTTGCTCTTGCTATTTTTGTTGTTGCTGTTGTTATTGTTATGGTTCTTGCGGGTAGAAGCTATTCACTTTATTGTTGCTGTCGTTGCTATTGCTCGATGTATGCGCGACAGTTGCTAGTGTATGGGAACCCAAATGTACCTTATGTTAGATGCATTTTTTCCAGGCACATCTGAAGCACCAATATGCCACATACATAGACTACAAGATACCCTGCTATTCAATGCATTAACCAGGCGTATCGTTTGTATACAACAACCTGCAATACCGATTGCTACCTAACAGGCATCCCAAAAAGGCTCGTCTAGGGGCTACAGGGTATCAGAGCGACAAGCGACAACACCGCACTTGGCTGCTGACATTTGTACAAGGGCGTGGCTATATGAGTATGGCCATATACACTAAGAAAAATAAGTGGGAAATTTCAGTTGTATCAATTTTACGATATTCGTCTAAAGAATAGAGAGATTACTAACATTTAACTGTAGATGAATGAAGCAACGATATATATATCTAAGCTGATTTGATATATGATATATAATATATATATATATAAAACTGTTTTTCTGTCAGTGCATTTCATGTTGTTTATGGGAGCTAGGAACGACTAAAAGATGAAAGCGAAACAACAACACAAAAACGTGCAACTTGCAGCGGGTTACAGTCACGCAGATACAGTTACACAAACAGCAGCAACATAAGCACAGAACAGCAGCAACAACAACAACAATAGACAAAAGCAACAACAAAAAAAAACAAACAGACAAAACTGTCGTGAAATGCCAACAATGTTGATTTATTTGCGTTTACATTTATTTATGATATGCAACATTTTTACCAAATGCAATTTCTGTGTGCTTTTAATACTCTACACAAACAGGGTATGTACGACTTGAGCGCAGTATATAGCTCAACTTAAATCGGAAGAATTTGATAAGTTTTCTTTGATCAGCAAAGGGAAATACGATATTCAAATGGTTAATTATCAAAGTGAAACTGCTGTGATATACTATATATATATAAAGGTTCTCTGCCTTAAAAAAAAGCATAAAGGGAGAGTGTTCCCTCAGTCGGGTACACTCGACTTCAGATTTCTTACTTGTTTGCTTTAAGAAAAGTGTATTAGCTTCGAGAATATGTCGAAATATCAACTGGTTTTTCTTATATATTTAGCAATCAGCGGAGTCGTTTTACCTGCAATTGTTGCTGCCGCTGTTAGTGCTATTGCTGCTCCTGCTGTTGTTGTAGCTGTTTTTGTATAAAAAGCTTAGCCAAATGTTGTCGTTATATTCGTTTACTGGTTTCAGCTAGAAGTTATTGAGTCTCAGCAGCCGTGTCATCATCATTCTCTTTTTTGAGCAGTTTAAAAAATATTGCTGCCAGTCAATGGGCACCAGTCCCTGATGCTCCCTGCTTTAGCAAATCTCCTCACACATATACCACTTAGCTGTTCTTAAGATATGAAGAATAGGGCGTGGAATAAGCTGTCACAAGAGAGAGAAGGAGCGGAAAACAGGAAGAGCAACAGTCCCCATGAATATAATTTGATGGCTCAAACTGACGTCAATTTTAAGGGAAAAAATTTTATTTAAGGGAAAATATTTTTTTTACCATTGAGAGTTTTCCTTGACAAAAGTTACGATTTCCAAGAAAATTGTTCAATTTCAAAATTTATTTTGCTGCTTAAAATGAAGCAAAATATACTGAAAATAAAAAGTCCTTTAAAGTATTTATCATATTTAATATGATATGAGCCAATGACAGGAAAATTCAAATTTAAAATATGCTTCAAGGAAAGTTTCCTTAACGACACAAACAGATGTCAAGTGTGTCACACAAATTAACAATAACAGCTGCAATGTGCAACAAGTTAACAGTTCATTAACACTAACCAGTTAACATATAGTTTAAGATTTATCTTACTATACTACGATCCTTATTGATTTGAATTTCTTTTTTCATCTCTTTGCAGGTATGTAACCATTTACCCAAGGATTCATCTAAATATGTATTAAAGGATGGTGCAGCGTCTATTCATCATATACTTTATTTATTGAGACTTTATTGAAATTTTAGAGATAGGGATAATATTGACAGAACAATTTCCTAGCCATAAGTTAATCGTAAGTAAATTTGGGATAAGCTTCAACACTCCTCACCTATTTTCCTGTTTACCCTGCACTCCGTGGACATTCCTGTGCCTAGGTAGACCTTTTTCAGTGATTTTCGACTCCCATTATGATGTCGGAAATGTCGGATCGGAAGGGCAGAGGCTATTATCACAAACACTTCGCACCTTATGCCACCCTACCTCATCTGCTACTCTCAAAGTTGTTGCTAAGTCTATACCAGCTTCATCAGCCACCTTAAAGTTCCTTACCATATAAATGAATCTGGAACATATATGTATATATATATATATATATATATATATATAAAGTGATTGTTACCTAACGTAATATCCTTTTATTGTATTTTGTTGCTATACGTGCCGAGTCCTGGTTGTTCGCTTTGGCATTGTCCTACCATTTTGATGGGCAAACTTTAACACGAAATCCGTTTCATGTTGCATTTTGCTCTGTCAATATAGTCATTCCCCATTGGAGTTCTGCTTACCCCCTCCCCCTCATTCTCTTTAACCTTCACTGCATTACTTCTATATTCCCGTCGTTTCCTGCATCCCCGTTTAACCCATTTGTGCCTAGAACCGAATGCATCCAACGAAAATTTCACTCTTAACTTTTCCACAGCATTGCCTCAATTCTATTGACATGAAAGTGTTTCTTTTCCCCTTTCTCTGTCTCTCTCTCTCTCTCTCTCCCTTATATGTTTGTATGCAACATTTTTGGCAAAATGCCATTATAATTATATGTACATTTGGGGTCTATGAAAGGATTGTGTGTTAGTGGATGAGTGTGTGTGTCTGGTATGTTGCCACGTTCCACATTAGCATGTGGAACCAAATAAATCAAATTGGTTTTTCCTTTTTGGTATTTTGCTTGTAAAAGGAATGGCCAAAACAACATATCAACTTTACCAAATGATACACAAGGAACAACTCTAGCAGATAAATAGATAGATAAATAGAATAAAAGGGAAAGTAAATGGAATAAAGTGAACATAAAAAGAAACAAAATTTCAACCAAAAAATTGTTCTTTAAAGAAACATTAAAACAATGTACGAAGAGGCAACATAATGCTCCACCCATTCCTTCTTCCCTCTGTAGACAACATTTTTAATGCCTCTGCTATTTATCCTGCCCCGTCTACCCTTCTCTCAACAATTGTACTCCATTCCATTGCTCAAAACACAAGCGGAGCATCAGTTTGAATCGAAATGCGTGACTTTCAAATGCAGCACATGCTACTTGGAGTGAAGGATACAGCGAAAAGGCAGAGAAGAGAGAAATAGCTGTTATGCAATGCGATGCGTTTCTCTCTATTTTTGTTATTTTTCTGTTTTATTCCTTACAAACACATAAGCACAAAACACACACAATCTTTTCTCTTAAAATCCACTGACAAGCAGCATAACTGAGCGTCTGTGATTTGGGGTCGCCTTTGCGGCTGTAACTGGAGCAGTATCCACTCCACTTCACTCTCTTCTCTCTCTCTCTTTCTCGCTCTCTATCTATATTCACTCTGCCCTAACGGAGTATGGCATAGTCTATACCACACAATGCCAGAGCACGCCCTGTGCGTTATATGAATATCAATTTGACCAATTTCAGTTGCGATTTGAGTCGACTGACTTCAAATCTGAATCTGTATCTGAATCTGGATATAAGTGCAGTCCAAAGGTTCAAATTGAATTTTCGAAATGGGAATTTCACTTACCAAACACTATATATATATATATATATATATATATATATATATATATATATATATTATGATATATTATGATATAGAATATTAGTTAACAGTTTTTGCTTATATTATTTTTTTCTTGTTAAGAATATACACATTTAAAGTGATTTATAGTCATCATATCCAGGCTTAATCGCCACCCAGAACTCTACTTTCTCTTAGGCCTTGGCCTCTAAAGGACGTAATGTTTAATTACCCACAAAAACGCAGTAACTATAAAAAAAAAGTAAAAAAAAAAAAACAGAAAAAAAAACGTAAACCAAAGTACGATTTACATTAATTTCATTTCATTTCATTGTGTTTCATTTCGCTTCGTTTCATTTATTAATTGCAACTTTATGTGGCTGAGTCTTCCGCGCGCACGGAGAGCCACAAAAGCCCTACCAATTCAGCTCCAGGGACATCGCCAACGTTTCTTGCTTTGCTTTCACACGCAATGGACTGCCCGCAGCCTTTTCTCATCCCCTTGTCCCTAAGCCCAGTGTTGTCCTAGCCTGCTCTGGCCTAGTCCTACTGACTCTATGGACTAACCTGATTAGATCAAAACAAAACAAAAAATCCCTAGAGTTGTCGTTGTCGTTGTTATTGTTGCTATTGCTGCTGGTTGCCATTAAATCCTACATAACACACACGCTTTATCGAGCTGCAGACCGATTAGAATCTAGTCATATACCTCTCACAATGTATACATACATACAAAAATATATATATACATGTGAATCTGGTATTTGTTTGGAGCTAAACGTTTAGATTGAAGGGAAGTTGGAATGGGATTTGAGATTTATTTCACTTTAAAGCTGATAACAGAGCAATTTAACAGTGCTTTATGACTTGCACTAAAAACAATGTATCCTTAACAGTTCCATCTCAATGCTATGTTATTGAGTTAACAGAACTTTTAGATTTGGTGCAAAATCTCCATAAAAAAATAATTTATCAGTGTATCTGTTAAAAAAAAAAATAATATATATATATATATATTTATATATAAATCGTATGTATGCTGTTGGTGTTGTGTTGCACAAAGTGAATGCCTTTTGTGTGCAGCTATTGAAATTATAAAAAGAAGAAGAAGAAGGAAAAAAAGAAGGAGAAGACGGCAAAGAAGAAGCAATAGAAGCGACAACGCTTTATTTACAACACTGGTCGATATAAAAGCGTTTAGCTTTGAGTTGTAATAAGGACGAAGCCTTGTAATGAACAACCCTACCGGTAGGGTTATGCCATTAACAACGTCCGCGCCTAACGAGGCCGCCAACGATAACAACTGTAGCAGTAGCAATAGCAATAGCTGTAGCTGTGGCTGTGGCAGTGGCTGTGGCAGAAGCAACTGTGGCAGCGACTAATGAAGTTTTCTGGCCCCGTCCCAATGGGGACGTTTGTCGAGCTTTTGCACACTTTTCACTTAATAGATTTTTCCGCAATATTTTCCACTGCTTTTTTTTACATTTCGCAATCGCCTTTTTTCTCTACGTTGAGTGATTTTTTTTTTTATTTTTAACTTTTCCTTGCATATTTTTAGGCGTCGACAAAATCAGCAATGCCACTGCCTGTTCTATGTGTCTGTATGTGTTTGTGTGTAAGTGAGTAAGTGTGTATGTATGTTGTGTGCGGATTGGCAACGTGAGGACGAGGCGTGTCCCTGTGTGTAATATTTTGTGATATTTTGTAAATTCCAAACAGGCCGCTGCACAACCCTTGCCCCCCTCCACACCGCCCTGACGCCCTGACGCCCTGACGCCCTGACGCCTCTTCGGTGTTCTTCTCCTTTCATCAACCATCACGGTATCCAATGCGGCAAACTCATTGGAATGAAAACCCTTTCCCGATTTGCGGTCATAAAAGTCATTTGGTTTTTCACCTCGAAATGTGTTTATGAACGACAACAACAGTTACAACAAGTGAAAGGATTCTTCTGCTCCTAACGAAGTGGTAGGCAACCAAATACCCTGTTAAAATATTGATTAAGTAATAGATAAATGACGGTTAAGGTAAGCTCATAAGAACCCAGAGGAAGACTTGAAGGATCATTTCAGTGCAAATTCAATATCGATATAAAAAAAAACTAAGTATGCTGGGAAAAAGGAAAGTAGGAAGCTCAGAAAGTTGAATTGATTATAATTTTAAAAGGATCTAAATATTGCCTGCTGTTTAAAGGAAGAGCTTTTCATCTAAACGTGTAAGAGTGCGGAGCAATAAATTTATGGAATATTTTTAGTTGAAATTCTAATAGATCCTTTTCCTTGAAGTTTTCAGTAATTACAGGGTGTAACATGAACAACAAGCACTGTGAGAGTTGATCAAAAAAATGTTGGTATAATAACATTTTACTTAGTCGTCAAGTTGTTGTTGCAGTTGTTGTTGTTTGTGTTGAAAGTGGCGTCTTAACATGCCACTGCAAGTGCAAAATTTTACCCACCCCCCCCCCCCCTTCTACCGCCTTCCACGGTATAACCTTAAGTTGCAACTTGCAACTAGCAACTTAACTATAAACTGCATGTTCGTGTTCGTGTTTGTATCCGTGTCTGTATTTGTGTTCTTGTTTGCGTTTGCGATTGTGCTTGTGTTTGTATTTGTGCTTGTGTCGGTGTCCTTGTCGAGTATCCTAGTGCTTGTTGTACGGTTTCAATGTCTTGAAATCCGCTTGGATTTAACGGTTTAAGCCGTTCATCGTTGTCGTTCAGCGTCACTCGAAGCGCAGATAAACCGTGTGACAAGCTCTATAGACTTTGTGAATCTCCTCAGTTTTCCCCCAAGACTTTCCCTGATATCCCTTGCATATGTCTTGCACACCCCTTGCTTCCATCAGCTCTCTCAGATCTCTTGTCATTCTCCTCTGTCGTTGTTGAAGTGCGCAGCGTTTTCCCTGTCTGTCCACTCCCACTGATTATGTCCTGCGTGTACGTGTACGTGTATTTCTATGTGTGTGCTGGTGTGTGTGTATATGTGTGTCCCATCCTGACGGCAATTGAAGATTTTTAATGGCCTTTGGCCACTTTTGGCTTTCGGCAATGCATTAAAAGACTAGCAAAAAAAGAAAGCAAAAGAAAATTGCATTTTATGTGAACATTTTTATTGTTTTAAATTTCACTGTTATTTCTCCTTCTCTCTCTCTCTCTCCTTTAAACTCCTTGCTTACCCCTCTGACTCCCTATACCTCTCAATGGCCTTTGGCTTTAGCGCTCCCCTTTCTTTTTCTGCTTCTACTCCAACGCCCACGCCTTCGTCTTCGCCTGCGTCTTATATTTTGTATTCCGTATTCGGGGCAATAGCGATTGTCCTCTTACAACTGGCCCATAAAATGTGCTCCTTTCTGCCAGTTTTTGCCAGTTTCTGGCAGTGTTCTGGTGTCGTTTTAATGCTAAAAGTAAACGTGCCTCTTGCCAATCGTAAAAATGTTTACAAAATACTCAACACAAACACAGCGATTGGTCCTTCAAGTCCTTCTGAATGTCTTTAGAGTGTTCAATTTGTCATCTTTTCAGTGAGACTTCAATTTTTATTATAGCTCGTACAGCTCGTATATCTCTGGATTCCGGTTTCTATTCTATGTAAATATATATACATATACATATATATTATATATATATATATATGTACATATATTTAATGTGCACTCTGGCGCCATCTGGTGGCCAATTCAAATACATTTTCATATTTTAAGCTTACGTATAGAAATCAACTTAAGCAAATACCAAGGTCGAAGTCGTAAAAAATTGGTTTCTTTAATTTCTTTAAAAAAAAAAAAGAACATACTTAAAGTTTAAAGCAATAATCTATAATATAATAATAATAATAATAATAATTATGCATTTATTTAAATAATATTTGTATATAAGCTGTGCATCTTATAACCGATATAAACTGTATAGCGTTTTTAAGCAAGTTTTTTTAGCCGTTTTTTAACGAAATTTTTCGTGTTTTTATTTAATGAAAAAAATGACAATTCTTCCACTTAAATTACCCATTATTCTGCCAATTTTTGTCCGATTTTAAAAGAATATACTCTTTTAGAGTCCTAGAATTTAGTTCTGTCGAATTCAATTGGTTTTATTCAAATCTGAGTAATTGAAAATTTTTGCAATTTTTGCAATTTTTGCAGTTTGACAAAATAGAAAAAAAATTAAAAAAAAAATTATTTTTGTTTCTTTTTTAATTTTTGATGCCAAACGTTAGTACTGATCCTTCCGACTCCAGAAAGGTATGAAAGGTTATAATTGGTGAAGTATTTTTAAATATACAGTATATACCGGTTATAAGGAAAACCTATAATGCAGAAATATTGTTGTATATATTCGATATTTCATTTTAAGCAATCATGAGTAATATGCAAATACATTGTATTTAAATGATAATTATAAAATAAACCACATGATGTTTAAAAATAACATAATTTTGCAATATTTGTATATAAACTGGGCATCTTATAACCGAGATATACTGTATTATATATCTATAGATAATGTTGCCCACAAGGTTTGCCCTATTAAGTTTCATCTTTTCTTTTCCGACCTATTATAATAGATAACACTTTTGAGGATAATACACTTTGAAAAACAATCGATTACATTTTTTTTTTTTATTGATATAAAATAATTTATCACTTCTCTTTATGCATAATACTTCAAATCTTTTGAAGAGCTACATGAGGGTTGTGTTCTGCTGATAATTCATATTGAGCAAAAATTCAAGTGGAATTTTAGTTCGGAAAGGTAAACCCTATTAAAGGCTTAGTAAACATTCCTCACTCGATACACTTTTACACATAAAGCGATAGTTGTGGTTGACCTCGTTCAGACCTCAATCAAAGCCGCCCCAGCGATTTAAATGGCATCATAATTAATAACACTTAATATCAATAAATTATTCGCAGACAATGCAAAAGGCGTAACTGCCTGCAGTGAAACAGTGGGCAAGGGTGACAGGGAGACAGTCTGAAACGGGGGGAGAGAGAATTTTCGAACACCAAGTTTTAATTTAAAGGAGTTAGCAACCCCAATGTAAAAGTCTCATGACATCAGAGCCAGTTGAACCACCTGAACCCATTCGGGAAGCAACATGTCCATAAACATAGCCCAGCTGTAGTCTGATATCAAAAAAGCTGTCAATAAACCATTCACGCCCACTCACTCAGCTGGGTTGGGGGTGCAGGGGGATGGATACATATACAATTTTGCAATTTACAGCAACCGTTTTTCTGACACTCCTCCATCTTCACTCTAAGCCAATTCCTCGCACTCCGTGGCACAGACCATCAAGTGGTTTAATTAGGTAACCAACTAAAAACAAACGAAGCAACTGAACGAGCGACCGCCTGTCGCTTATTTATGCCTTATTTATGCACAGACATTGCGAACTGAAGTGTGCATGTACAAGGAGAACAGGAGAGACTGGGGGTACACTCCAATTGGTGATTCAATGGGGCTGACCCGGGCCTAACCAAAGCAAACGAAACCAAAGCAGAGCGGACGAGCCCATTGCCTAGAGCTTGGCGCTCTATGAACATGCAACATGCAACCGCCTTTCCCTCCCACCGCACACTCTCCATTCCTGTCTTCCTCTAAACGCGTGTGTGTGTGTGTGTCTGTGTCGACAATCTTTGGCTAATTTCGTATGCAAACACCACCCAACGCCCCAGGTCCTAGGCCCAAAATGTTTTGGGCTGTCAATCCCCCTTTGGTTAGGTGATGGTAACAGCTGCCAACGGACACTGTATACTGAATACTGTATATTGGACTGTGGGATATGGGGACATTGGGAAATTGGACATTGGACATTGGAGATTGGATAGGGTTAACCCATCTATGGCTGCATTTTACACAATTTATGAACTGGCAATTGGCTCGAGCTTAGCCCCAAAATTGTTATGTCCTATGAAATTTATTGTCCTGGCTCAGCTATTAAAGTAACATTGAGCGTCATATCTACTGTTAACATGTAGTTAAAGGATTCCTAAGATGGGAAACACACAGAATAAATAAATCACATTTCCATCTCTCAACAACTGAAGGGTGTATTCAAATCGGAAAAACGAGAAAGGACAAAATAATATTGATAAAATTCAGAAGTACTTAATGTAGCTACAATAAGATTATACAAGAGATTTCACTGTCTTCACTTGAGATAAGAAGCAGTATTTCTCTTTATACTAAAGAAACATCTTTCTCTTCTTTAAATAACTATAAACGTCTTTTACAGTATTAACTATAAACTCTTTCCTGCAAACCAGTTCTGTACTATCTTAAATCCTAAGTGTATATAAGCCTACTAACAGTCTTTTCTTAGGCACGTCCTTACACATATACATTTATACTTCGAGCTTATATATATATATATATGTATATATACATTGCATCTCTTATGAAAGGTATTTGCTGCTTTCATATTATCCTGCTTCCAGGTAATTATAGATGCTTGCAGGTATGTTGAAGGAGTATAACTTGTAAAGGATTTTCTGTGTTTAACTGTGTCAGTGTGTGTGTGTGTGTGTGTGTGTGTGTGTGTGTGTGTGATGGTTCTATTAAGAGCCCGTCACTTGTGGCACATTTAGCTAGGCTCTGCAATTACCACATAATGGAACTGCTTTGGACATTTGTACCGTCCAGTATTATCGTTTGCCGCCCACTATGGATATTAAGGGTGGTATGTGGGCGTGTGGTGAGCAGTAAGAAGATTCGCGTAGCATTCGAGTAACGCCCGTTAGCCATAAATCAAACTCTGCTGCGGCACAGCTGCATAGCCCACGCATCACAGATGCCACTCAAAATATCCACTTGTGCTACACTCGCTCCACGCTCCTTAGACACACGCACCCACCTGTGTATAGCGATTCCCCATGCCACGCCCACATGCCCAAGCAACTCTCCCCAAGCAAACAGAATTTCCGTTAGACGTTTGGCATAAGGCACAACAGAGCACAACGCAACACAACAGAGGAAACCAACAAATGACTTTCAATACAGGTTGCAATGACGCTTTAAGCTTATCCATAGAAGGGTCAATTTATGCAAAATTGCAAAGCCTACAAATTGCAACTTGCATTAAAACAGTTGCAGAAGAGGCCAGTCACTAAATATGAGAAAAAGATAAAGAGAGAGAGCGAGAAACTCGAAATATGGAGGGTTTGAGTTAAGTGCTCGACCTTTACACACTTTTACTAGCATCCTAAATGTATATCCTTGAGTTTTTCCTATTTTACAACTTCATTCAATTAAATTTTTAATATTATTTTCTATGTTGCAAGCAAAGCACTTGATTTCGTTTTGGAAGTTTTATTACATTTCATACAGAGAAGTTCCCATTTGATTTGGATTTCCTGCTCTGAAAATAAAATCAGCAGGAAGAACTTCCCAGCTCCCTGAACATATACACATTAATCTACATATCATTCAATGTCCTTCGGCACATTCTGTGAGTGATTTTTATGTTCTTTTGGCATTTTGTTTCCAAAAAAGGAAACAAAGTTGAATTAAAATGCCTTGTAGCGTATACCCTAAAGCATGGCTTTACATATCTTGTAACTTAACATAGCTTCTCTCTCTCTTTCTCGCTCTCTTGTTTTTCTTTTCACACTACTTATGTCCTCTTGCTGCTTGCGTTGCCTGCAACTTGGAATTAATTTTAATTTTAAGCCCGAGAGCGCGCCACGTTTTTATTTACATCGCTTTAATTTGTATTTGTTTTGTACATTTAAAATTACAGCAGCAAAAAAGGAGGCAGGATCTTAGGGGAAGCCGTGGGGTGTCTTAGGTAGGTAGGTAGATTGGTAGGATTGGAAATGGCAAATGCATTCATTCAATTCACCCTCAATCTCAAGCCTAACAGGGTTCAGGCCTAAGCCTCAACGTTGACAATGAAACCAACGCGTTGGCAGCACTCAGCAGCAGCATAGGCTAAGAGCATTCGGAAATGGGGAGCTCTGGGTGTAAGACTGGGTTAGGGGCTGCAACCGGTAAAGGATAAGTGTGTGAAGGCAACAAGGTAAATTTTGCAACTTTCTCACACAACCCCAAAAAGATGCAGCTACAGACCAAGAGACAAACAAAAATAAAACACAAAATTATAGTCCAGGTACTCGACGGCTAAAGGGAGCAAGAAAGAGAGGTAAGCAGAGGAAGAGTGAGATGTGGGGGCTTAAAGGGGAGCAGGTACTTGTAACTGTGAAATTTGCATAAGCAATTACGAAAGCGTTGCCAAGTTAGAAAGAGCAAAGGATACAAGGGTGCAGAAGCGGGTAGAGCGAAAAGGAGAAAAGGAAAGGAAAGCAAAAAGTGAAATGGCAAGAGGGGAATGAATGCAAAGACGACTGTATGCAAACATTGTCGTCAGTGCATCTCCGGTCTGGTTTGGTCTGCTCTGCACTAGTCTGATGTCGTCGGTTTTTTCTAAGTTCGAGGATGTCTCTGATGCACACAGTCTCTCCGTTTCAGTCTATCTCATGGTATTCCTCCATTTCTATCCTTTTTTAACCGTCCTGTAGTATTCTCACCATCGACAGTCAACGGTTTTACGGCTCAACGTGGCTAAGTGCGTTGCACAAATTTGCAATGCAAGTGGAACTTTGTTGCAGTCTTGCAGTCAGGAGCCAAAGAAGTGACAGACATGTAAATACAAGGACTCCATTATAACCCAGCTAAGAAAGCCGTGAAGTAGGATGACCTAGGAGTACTATGGTGAAGCACGATACAAATTGAGTTACAAGTTCCCCTACGAAACAGTCCAAAACTTGGATGAAATGTATTTTTGAAGATACAAGGATATCAAGGACAATAGTGAAGCCATCTCAAAATTATACTATCTATGAGGATCTATGTGAAATATTTGGTTAAAACTTAAAGCAGCGGAAAAAATGTATAAATAATAGAAATGTGTTTAAGCCGGATATAATCCTATAGGGAATCACAAAGAACAATTAGGGTATAAAAACGGAGAATCCTTAAAAGTGTTATAGGAAAACTATAAAGGAAAACAGGAAGAAAACAAACTGGGAACTAAATTGATTACGTCATACTTAAAACTAGAAAAGTTTATATCTTACGAGCAAAATCCCAACCAATCCCTAGCAATCCCTTACAATCCTGGGCAGCAACCGTTAAACAAAAATCTTTAATGTCAAATCTTAACTACGCAACGTTTCGATTTCAAATGGTTTCTGGTTTAAGTGTTCCTTGCCTTGTTTTGCTATTGTTGGAAACCGCAAAGCAAAATTGAAGTGGCAAGATGTTGTTGCAACCATAGCAAAATGTGGCTCAAACAAGGTTGAGAAGGAAGGGCAACTGAGGCAAATGGAATTAGACAGAGGTTAGGTTAGATTACGTTAGGCTATTGCCAGAGCGAGAGATGACCACAGTCAAATGTCTTCTTGGTGTTGCTGTTCTTTGGGGTGAGTTGCTGTTGCTGCTGCTGCTGTTGCTGTTGCTGCAGTTGTTGTTAGGCAGCTGCTGCTGACATTGCATATTTGTAATGTTGCAAAAATAAAAGAAAGAAAAAAAATAAAGTGCAGCAGCTGCAAGGGGGGTGGATTTATGCGCTACTCCCCTATTACCTTTGCCCTCAGTTGCCGAATGTGTAAGCAGCTGCAAATGTTTGCCATTGTATTGCACTTATGCACATATATACACATCAGCATAGCTATTAGATGGTCACTGCTGTTTGTTCACATACACTCGCACACACACACACACACATGCATACAGAGCTGTTGCATATGCACAACACGTCAGCAGAGGCGCTAATCAAACGTTACTTTACTCAGACTCTCGGTCTTTCCCTCTCACTCTTAGCTGGTTCTGTATGTTGTCATGCTGTCTACTTACTTATGCTTACACACACACACGCACACACACATACACAGTATGCTTCGCCTAGCATGCCATGTTTGCCTCACCAGTAGTCTTTGTATAACTATAGCACTCAACACAGCGAATTCAACATTCGCTTACAACAGAAAACGCTTTAGACTCAACGTCGAATGCCTAGAAACTTAACGTTTAATTGGCTGCGGCTGCCAATCAACACGCATCGTGTCCACGCATTCACTTCATTTCCTTTCTTCCTTCCTTCTATACAACTATCCAACTATTCATCTATCCAACTATCCAACTCACCAGCCCACCAACCATCCATTTATCCGTCTATCAATACTTCCTAGCCAAGCAAATGTACTCTGTCGTGTGTATCAGTGTCAGCTCAGTTTCACTTCATTCAAGTGGCTCTACGTATAACGCGTAAATTCCGTGGTAAGGCAATGGGTGCATACAAAAGTTCTTACTCATTCGTTCGCTGCATTCCACTCACTTATCATACACTCACCCGCACACACACTAACTCACTAACTCACTCATTCACTCACTCACTCATTGAGTCGATTAGGCGCCTAATGAGCAAGCACTAACAGTTGCACTTGAGTGCAATTTGCAAAGCGCAAAAAGTAATCAACAAGTTTCAAGCATGCAGACAAAGTCAACATGTTTTTTTTTTAATAATTTTTATACATATAAACTTAATATATATGTATTTGTTTCTTTTTTTTATATTCTTTTGATTCTTCTACTTGAATACTTAATATTCTTTCAATTCTTCTGTAATTATTATTTGCATCATATTTAACATAAGCGTTATGGTAGCTTAAGGTAATCGTTAATGTTCTCCTTGCTGTTGATGTTGCCTTTAATATTTATAAGTTCAGCAACTGATTATTCACACGGTTTTAATTCTTATGTGTATGCGTGTGCTTGTGTGCATTTGTGTGCATTTGTGTGAGTGTGAGTAAGTGCTTTCCAGGGAAAATCCTTTTTAATATAATTTCAATAAAATGTATCTCATTGAAAGGACATGTCGCACGTTGTCGCATTTTATGCAAATTTTACCTGAATGTTAACTGTTAAAAATGCAATCACGCCGCTTCATCAGCCTCAAACAAAAATAAAAAATTAACAAAAAATTAAAATAAAAACAAAAGTAAAAGAAAAAAAGCTGAAAGCTAATTAAAACCTGCACAATAAACGCAATTTCCAATGTAATTTAACGCCAATTTTATTATATTCACTTTGTGCATATATATTTTAATTCCCTTCTCCTCTATCTTTACGCTATATATTTTAATATATATTTTTTCCTTTTTGTATTTTATTACTCGCTTTTCAGATCGTCGTCAATGTTGTTGTCACCACCTAACGGTCAAAGTTCAAAGTGATTGCACAAAAAAAAGGAAAAAAAACGAAACAACTCCATCTCTTTCTCTTTCCATCTGCTTCTCGCGCGCTTTATGGTGCAATAGCAACTGCAACAGCAACAGCAACAACAAGGCAAAAATAAAACTTAATAAACTGCAGCCCTAAAGCAATTGGAAAAGCTCCACGGAACATTCAGCACTCAGCACACGTCGCCCCGCAGGCAGTTATCCTGCATTTAAGACTATACGCCCACTTTGGGGCGGTGTTTTTAATTTTGATTCACTTGCCAAAGCAACGGACATCGAACGTCAACGTCAGCGTTAGCGGCAGCGTCAGCATTGCTGCAACAGCAAACAGCTGGTAAGTTTTTCCTCTTTGATTTTCTTTCTGCTCAGCGTTTTTTTTTTTTTTTCTTGTTATTTGTTTTTGATCTATTTTGCTTTCCGAAACTTTTTCTATAGAAAACATTTCACATTACAAACAAATACATATACATGTATATACATATGTATACATACATATACATATACATATACATATACATATACATATACATACATTTATATATATATATATATATATATATAATTTTAAGCTGCACTTTCCTTTTAATTGCATCCTAAAAAGTTTGCTGACAGTTGGCAAAAACTTAAAAATTGTTCGTTATAAGTGATGGAAAAGAAGCAGAAGAATATTTAGAAGAAGCCAACCAAGAAGTGTACAAGACGACTTCTTGTGTACCCTAACTTTGATTAAAAATTATATATCAATACTCTCTAAATCATCCGATACTTCAATACCTTCCGATACAGAGAATGTGTCTCAGATAGTTCACCCAATGGGTTCCCACTGAAAAATGAGACTACGTATATTAGATGCTATAAGAAAGGTTCTACTCAATACCGAATCATATAATATCAAAGTATCCTAGAAGATTTTCCTAAACCTGTCATAGTATTTGCTCCGAAAAATATTAGCTTGTTTTCTGCTGGCGAAGATTCTGACTAAATTGACTAATATCACAATGTTAATGGTAGATTGATATTACTAAAGATATAATATAAAGTATGATGATTCTTTTTTCTATACCATTTGCTGTAGGAGAGCTGATTGGTTAACGTATTAATTGATGGGACTTGAAGCTGTTTAAGTGTCGTTGACAGTTTCAATTCAAAAATATTTCTCTGGCATTTTATACAAAAGCACAAAAAAAGTAATTCATTTTTTTACTTTTATCTCCATTTTTAATTTTCTCTCCTTGTTTTGTTTTCAACTCGTTATGCACTTCTTCTAAAGTTGTTCAATCAATTCATTTCAATTGAAAAAGTATCATCGAATTGGTCTCCACCTCAACATACGTATTCGTATTCGCATCCGCATCCGCAGCCACATCCGCCTTGGTAACCAACTCATCATACTCCCTGCTCATTTCACATTTCTCAATTCTCAGTTCACATTTCTTATTTCCCATTTCCCGTTCCAATTTCCATCTCTCCTTCCTTTTGTTTGGCACTTTGCTTTTTTGTTACTGTTTACGCCGCCGGCTCAAAAGATTTTCCAAAAATGTCGTTGTTGTTGTTGCTGTTGCTTTTGTTGGTGTTGTTAGTATTGGTGTTTGCTCTTCACATTTAGCTTTAAATTAATTCATGCCCGCAAAGTATGCTTCATAGTTTTCGTGCAATTTTATATCATCCTGCAATGCTTTGCGTTCGCTCTTCGAGATTTGGTTTCACCTTAAGGCCAAATATATTTGATGTTTAATGGCCTTTTGTTGGTCAAAGCTGCTTGAATCGTCTTTCACAAGGAGCAGCAACATAATCACAATTATAGTTACTTATTATTATTTATTTACATACAATATAAATGGTAAATATTTACATATTTATTTAATGTCATCAATCCAATTTGAAATGCAAGGACATTTATTTGAATCAAATCTAAAAGCAATAAACTTTAAACTTTTACGATAGAATTGAAAACTTTTTAAAGGTTAAAAAGCAGCGCAGCATAACTAGAAAGCTAAGGGTATTGATATATAAGAAGGATGCTTTTGTTAGTTTATTTCTCTGAAAGTATCAAGGATACTTCTCATGAAATTTGATCCTTTATCTATCAAATGTTAAAAAATAATTTGTAAACTTGCAAATAGTATGGAAAGTTTACCTCTCGTACGTTACCCTGCTAACACCCACCGCTCACACGTAATGTCCTAAGGGGTAATTCTTTGCCCTTAATAAAAGGTTTCCCCGTACTCTCCTCCGATGTGATACGTCAAATCTCTCGGTCCGTACTCCTATGCAATCACATACGTTTCTTCTGTTTGGCAGTTGAAATCGTTTTGCAAGGACAGACAAGAAAATGTTTTATCCTTTCAGTACCCACAGCCCATCTTCCGTCTCTTTTTATCATCTACCTTCGACCACCTACTCATTCCATTTTCCATTGAAAATTTCTGGGAAATTACTATTAAAGAAAAGTTACCAAGGTCAAAGCCTAAATTACGCTCATTTTCAGATTCATTTGAACACCCAACAAAATTGTGTGTTGTTTCTTGTTGTTGTCGCTTTGCTGTTGTTTCCCTTGTTGTTTCTGTTGCTTGGGTGCGTGGCATGCATTTAAAATATGTTCATTACAGAATGTTGTTTGCCCCTTTACGCCCACAGCCACACTTACACATACACACACAGACTCACACAGGGAACACAAGTCGAAAAGCCATGAAATAACCTTTTTTTAGCTGAATGCGGTACAGCATTTAGAGAGCTCACAGCATAAGTTAAAACATCAGTGGGTCCTGCGGAGCGGAGTAGGGTTTCGGGCTAGTCAACGTTCCTGTTGGGCTGAACGGCAAGCAAAAATTTTTGGCATTTTATTAGTAAATTTATTTTGCAGTCACAGGGCAATGCTTTCCCCTAGACTTTATATGAGAGTAACAGCTACCCTCCATAGTAGCCGCAGTACCTTCTCCCTTCTCCCTTTTCCCATTCCCTCCCCTTCCCATCTGTACTACACCTCTGACATCCATCTGCCATGTGATTCTGTCTCTTTTTCAGTTGTGCCCTGAGTAGGCATAGTTTCAAAAACTATTTCCGGCATTAAATTGTCTCTCAGTTCCCAGGACTTCATACTCATTTTGGGACCATTTAAATGCTCTTTGCATTTTCGCACACACAACACACAGACACACTCACACATTTGTATACACATTGCCACACACGGAAAGAAAGATATGTACATACATAGTTTAGTTGCATTTTGTACAAATTTGTGTAGGAGGAACTAAGGATGCAGGATTATTGTATATGTGTGTGGGTGTGTGTATGTGTTTGTGTGTGTGCGTGTGTGTGTATGGGTAAATTGTCGATTGAGTGCTCTGATTTCTGTTGCTGATTTCAGATTGAAATTGAAAATGAAATTGGAACAGTTTCTCGTTCTATTTCCAGTTGTCGGCCATTTCATCAGTTTCGATTACCAAATGCACACACAGAGTCCTTGCTATCCTTGTGCCTATTATGCCTTTTGTATGAACGTTATAAATACCCTAGAAAAGCTTTAAGAATCAATTCACAGGCAGTCAATCGCTTCAAAGTAGCTCTTCCTTTACGATTGCACATGTCATATCCAGAAAGGATATATTGGCCTTGTGCATCCTTTGGCATAGTTTCAATCTATACAGGAGTAAAATTTGTAATGATACCTTCTCTAGCTTTACGTTATACGAGGAGTCTTTTAACTTTGAAGTTGACTTGGTATTAAAGTTTATTGACTTGCTGCATAATTTCGGTTTATGTTTATACCCTGTAATTGTGCATAACGAAAGGATCTATTGAAATTTTAGCAGCATTTGTTACAAGAACTTTAAAACTATATATGAATATATTTATATATATGTGTGTGGATATAGACGCCTGATTAACAGTTACTTACTACAACGCAAAGAGTTAGCGATTGCATGTATAGAATATAGGGTATCTAATTGTCGTATAGATTTGCTTTTGGTAATGCTTTTCTTATCTGCCACGCGAATTACCTTCGTCTGGTTATATTGGGGAATTGCGGACCCTTCGATAAACATCATAAAAAATTCTTAAGCTATAGAAAATGCATAATTTATACACACATTTCAAGCGCGTGTATGTTATATGTGTATGTGTGTGTGTTGTGTGGGTGTGTGTGTGTGTTAGTGATGTTGTAATTGACCATTTTTATGGGCAGCTTGTCAGATAATTGCCTATGTTTAAGGGCGGTTTAAGGCAAGAGTGTTATAAAGGGGAGAAACAAAAACCCAGAAAATAATGAGAAAGACGAGGGATAATATGGGGGCATTGTATTGAGGAGCCTCCGCTGTTGCGAGGGTGTATTGAAAAGTTGTGGTGGGACGTGGCGTTTCATTGTTAATTTGCTTGCCACGCACGTGCCATGCTCATTGTTCATGGGATTTATAAAGAAAAATGTTATTTCAGCTGCAACCTATACCCAAACTCACACACACACATACACACACAAATACACACTTATATATATACATATATATATTATACATACAGATACAAATAAACACATACAAATACACAAGCACACAGGCAAATAGGGATAGAGAGCAACAGAGTACGAAATCATTTGACTCAAAGGACTTAAATGGCTTAGGGAACAGATCAGTTTCTTTTTTTTAACTAATAATCGCTTCATTTATTTACATCGTTATTGTTAGCGTTAGTTTTATTATATTTGTTGCTACTTTTATTGATCTTTTTGTTGTTGTTATCATTTCTGCATTTGCATCGCTTTGCTTTAGATTCAACCAAAATGTGTTGCCACCAATTGTTGTAGTTGTTGCTGGTATTTCACTTGCAACATATCCTGATTTCCTCTTAATCTTATTCTGTGCTATAGATGAATCTCCATCTTCCCTCGCTGTGTCTTGTTTTGGTTCAAATGTCACCCGTTTGCCTTCTCAATTGCAACCCAAAGCTGTTCCCAAAGCTTTTCGTTTTCTTTAAGTGTTTTTCTTTCTTCATTAAGCTTCCTTTGCAATTATTACTATCGCATTGGCAATATCTTTGCTTCTTCTGTTTATACTTGAATTTCGCATCATCTAGAACTAGCATTGACTGCTGTTGCTGTAATTGTTGCAACTATTGCTACCGCAACTTTTGATTTTTTATGCCTAATGAAAGCAAAAACCAATTGGAGCTTGGACAGTTGTGTCTATATCGTAATTGTTGTTGTTCTTTCAATCAATGAATTATGATAGAAACATATCGAAATCTAACGAAACTTCATTCCACATTTGTTCAGCGCTAGGCGAGCAGTTCGAGCTCAGAGCTCAAAAGAGAAAATTAAATTAATTTTAAATCATGTGACTTTGAAATTAAAGAAAGTAAAAGTGAATAAAGTTAAGTAAAGTAATAAAGAATAAAAGTAACTGTAAAATATATATATCAAAAGGATATCAAAAAAGTAAAAGATAAGTAAATTATAGATACATTTTCTAAAATTTTACTAAACAAATTTAATTTTAAACTCAACCTAAAAAGTGCAATCCCCGATCAGTCAACGAGTCAGCCTATTGAACTGGCTTAAAGCCAAGTCAGATGCTAAGACAAGGGCTTAAACTAAAGCTTCAAATAAGGCTGAGCTGCGACATAACGGGTCAACATACAATAAACTCTAAGAAAAATATGTCTTCGGGCACATTTATCTATCCATCTATTTACATACTATGAGCTCATATAAGCAAAACACACATAACGTCACACTCAGACAAACACACACACATACAAACACATATCCATACAAATGGTTTACTTTGTCTGGAAATTGTTTATCGAAGAGTTGCTTGGAAATGCTAACAGCTTTTTGATTTGATTTCTCTTTATTGTGTTTTATTTATATTTGTAGACTTGATATGATTATATTTATATCGGAAATGGAATACACATATTATATGATTGATTATATATATATATATAAATATTATAGCATATTTAATTAGATCAGTGAACTTGGGAATGATTTGTATGTCAGTAGCGTCAGAGCTGGGAGTGTCACATGCAAAAAGAAATATCTTCAGGGCTTTGCACTAAAAATTATTAAATTTCAGCGAAAGAGCCATTAAAAATAAAGAAAGCATACACACACATACACATACACACACGGTGGGAACAAATAAGGGATGAGAGGGGCGTTTTGCTTTGGGAAAATGAAAACAAAAAGCTGGGAAAAATTCCAAAGATAAGTGAAATGGAAAATGGGCATTAAACAACAAATATTATTTAAGAGCAAAGCATAAGTGAAAATGTTATTTGACAGCAACCGACGCACGAGGCACACACACATACACACACATACACACACTTACTGGCAATGAGCTGAAAGCTTGAGAAACCACCAGTGTGTCAAGCCGCGAACTTGACATGCTCTGGTGCCCCGAATTACCTTTATCCAGGTGAACTCTGAAAGAACACTCATACCAGAGGTCGAAGTACACACGTTGAAATCCAATTGGGAACTAAAACCAGAGTTGAAACTGCTGTCTGTCAGCAGAAGGTGTCAAACATTGCTCTTGACCTCACGATAACATCAGCTAAGTATTAGGCTTTGTTACTCCCGGCACACTAGTTTAGGACAAGAAGATTTTAATTGGCAATTAAAATCCTAGGAAAGAGTTTATAACCTAATAAAACTTTCTGACGAAAGATTATCCCTGATTCCTGGAGAAAATAAATAAAAAGGAATAAATAAAGTTCACAGCCTAACGAGTTTTTTAGAGAAATCGGAAGCTCCTTTTCAGAAGAATTCTCAACCATTGAAAGACACTTTTTATTTAGTTCACAACGCAGTGGCCTACAACATATCAAAGTATTATTAAGGTTAAGGAAAGTCCATACATCGAATAACAATTCCATTGAAAAACTAATTAATATACAATAGCTTCTATTGCCGGAAACTTGTCAGAACTTCTCTAGGGAAAGAATTCGTTGAGATTAAAAGCTATTTGAGCAACAAACTGACGCTTCCAATGAAAGAGAAAATATTGAAAGGATATCATACATGTCATAGGTCACAGTGTACATTGTTTTCTTCGCTTGGATCACTCCTGTAAAGACATCATTAGTTACCCGCGGCACAAAGCAAGTTAGCCTGCCAAAAAGGCAGTTCAGAGCATAGGTTAGGAGCAGGTTTCCCTCTGGGCTAGCTTACACACACATGTGTATCAGGTTGTTACACTAGGGTATACAAACATCACGTAGCTTTTTTTTGGTGTGTTTGTAGTCTGCCTTTATTTTGTTTTCTACTTTTTGCTTTGGTTTTGGTTTTTAGGCTTTTGTGTGAATGTTTCTGGTGTGGTGTCCCCAGGGAGCTTTGGGTTTTGTCAGGTGGTCGTTGAGTGGCTGAGCTTGGAACTGTCACAACTGATTCAAGGCATATACCAATGAGCAGCAGCAAACACTGAGTATAGAGACATAGAGACTTGAGAGATGTTCTCCGATTAGTTGCCTGGCAGTTGTTGGCAGTTCTTTGGCAGCTCATAGCCCCACGGGTAAAAAGAAAAAATTAAACAAAATGAAAAGCAAAAAATTGGGCACTTTCCTCAATTGGAATACTTTGTTTTTAGTTTGGTGACTCCACACATTCCCTGCCGAATAAGGAGAAGGACTATTTCGATGCTATAGTATCTGGCGACTGATCATATCTGTCAAGTTCTATTTTTCTTTTCTGTCCTCTCTATGCGCTTCTTATATCGCGGAGACTGCTCAACTTATGGACAAAATTTATCACTGACACTTTTTTTCCTTCTTTCTTTTGGCTTCGTTTTTTGTTTTTTTGCCTTTTCGTTGTTTCCAAGTAAAGGTACAAAATAAATAAGACAACGACTAAGGTGGCAGCTGCTTTCAAGTGGATTAAGTATATAAGACCAGAGCACAAATAGAGAGTGTGTGAAGAGCAGCAGGGAGAAGAGATGCAATGAATGGGCATGAGCAAGTAAAATACATCCTTAAGGATATCCTCGCTGAATTTGTTAACAGGTAGACACTCTCTAGTTAACTAATTAGCTGGGCTTTCCTTTTCACTTATTTATGAGCTGCTGTTGTTAGCTGCGGTCATTTAAAGTAATTGAAAATTGGAACTTGAACTGGAACTGGCTCTCAAACAGAAACTAAAAATAAATTGAATACCAACATGAAAGGTGATAAATTGAAAGAAGAAATTGGTATGTGAAGTGCCAGACTCAAACTTAAATAAACTAGGATTCGCATGGTAACACATTTCCACTAGCTTATAAATAGATAAAAACGCGCAAGGATGACACAGGAGGCGGGTGAGGGATTAGGAGAAATGGAAACAAATCAACGATTTCTCTATGATATCAAATAGCTATAGCGCCAAACAATTCTCATCGATGAATGTTCATGTCATATCGTTATTCTTGCAAAAAAAAAAAAAAATAAAATAAAACAATAAAAGAACTCTGCTACATGTATCAATTCCTTGGCACGCAAAAGCATAGGAATTCCCCGGGCCAACAACACCTATCGAAATCCTTTCTAACTATCGGGAACAGATATCTATGAACTCTAACCTGGACATCAACAACAAAGAGGAGGGAATGGGAAAAGGAACAGAAAGAAAATCATAGAAAAGCGAGGGATAAAACAGAAACTAAAACACAAATAAATAAAAATGCATTGCAATCGGAATTTTGAAATTTCAAAACATATACAGCGCATACCCCCAAAAAAACAACTTCCGTCTCTCCTCAACTTCACCTCTCCTTCTCTGCGCTTTTCATACAAGCTGACGTTAGTATATTGAATATCTCAAATGATTCAATTGCTGTTGTAGTTGACGCTGACTGTCACACATTTCCAGATTTGTTAGTGAAACAATAACAAAAATGACAGTTGAAGACAAAACAAAAGAACAACGACACCCACTGTCCGTAGCTTGTGTACGTTTATCAAGGAAACAGTTAGTCACTGCGAAACAGTTTGAGCAGCAACTTTCATTTAGTCAGGATGTAAACAACATACTGACTATATATCAAAAAGAAATATGTTAACCTTTATTTCGATTAACTTGTATAAAAAATAGATGCAGGGAGAGAATATCCTGCACTCTTCTTCCCTTTTCCCTGTTGCACTGCTAGTTGTGTTTGAGGTTAAAGAATCAAACTGGAACTTCAATCAGCTTGTTCAGATATCTTTGATTCCTTTGAGTATATATATGTATATATGTTTATACATTAAGGCCAATTTATATACATAAGCTTCAGAACCAAAAGAAAGATTCCTTTACAACAAAGACAGTTAGGGGAAATCCCCTGACAAAAGACGCAGGAAAAGCTATATAGTTGTTTACTGTTGGGTTGGATACAGACACCTTTAGCTTACCACACATCAAACAATGTGTGAATACAATTGTCTATATATGTGTATACATATAAATAAATATATATATATATAAAATATATGTATGTGTGTGTTCCATTAGTTTCAGTATCAGTTTTCTATATTTGCCTCGCAACGTATCGTTGGGTATTAGCACATTGCGTGGAACTGTTGTAACAAATCTATTTCCACCTTCCTCCACCCCTATACAAGTTATACCTTTTACAACTATTCTGTGTCTCTCATTTACTTACATATGAATATCAAGAACAGATACTATACCAAAAGTGTATGATTGGAAAAATACCCATTAATGAAATACTCAATAGAAACTTTTCCAATGGATATTTATACACACTTGACACAAACTCTATACATATGTTATGCCTTGTTTGTAAATAAGCTGTTCCATAGCTTATATCACTCTCGTTTAACCCTTTTACAGGATATACGACTGAATGGAGACACAAAAAGTAGAAGAACAGAAATCGCTGATATTGCGCAAATAAATGGCATGACACTGCCGGATGGTAACATATACCTGACAATAAGTATTAACCCCAAGTCGGGCGTATAACTATTTGGATAGAGCCGAGACTGGGTAAACGGGAAAACTAGGAAGGTGGCTAGTAAGAGAAGGGGAAGTTAAGTGGTGGGTAAAGAGGTGAGGGGAATTTTCGGTTCCGCTTGCTTTGTTCTACTGACAGCAAAAAGCAATTGCACAGCTGCGTTGCATTTTGCGTGCGATTCGACTTTCAATGGATTTTTAGAGCTTTACTCGTTGTCGTTTTTCTGTTTCTGTTTCTGTTTATGTTGTTGTTTTTGTCCTTGTTGTGGTTTGTCCTGTTTGTTAATATTGTTGTTGTTGTTATCCTTGTTGTTATTCCTCGTTATTGGTTTATCTGTTGTACCGAGCTGCTTGTTGTTCGCTGTCGCTTTTACTATTGCTTTCTCTGTCTCTGTCACATTTGCTGCAACGTTTTTATCGTTTTGCCCTCTTTTTGCAGTAACATTTCATTTTCCATTCCATATATTCCTGCATTTCCTTAACTTTTCCTAACCCTCTACTCTTTTTCTCTTCGTTAGCATTCTTCTCTCCTTCCTTCTGATTTAAAACAATGCATTATGTCTGAGCGCACCTATTCATATTCATCCAGACATAGCGTTGCCTCGTTAGTTACTTAGAAATTTATCGATAATTTGTCAACATGAATAAAATAATAGAACTTTTCCCTATGCACGTTGCCAATGGCAAAACTCGACTGTTGTTCTCTGGTGAATGTTTTGATAATATTTTACTTGAATTTCCTTTGCGATTTGTTTCTCCATTTTTTTGTCCATATAAATAGGTTAGCTAATGTTATTCAACCTCTATAAGGTTTATTCTATATGATATCGATGTGTAAAAAGCAATTTGGCAATTGTGCTGAGTAAGCGTCTGATTTAAATATCAATTTATCGATTTTAATCGATTCTTCGCTCTTATAATTTATGGCTACGCGCATATCGCTCTTATCGACAAATTGCCCCAACCAATTGAAAGCCCCTTAAGCCTCGCTATGCTTTATATCTGATCGTTTTATCCTTGTTTTCTCTTTCGTTCACTGCTCATTGACCCCATCCTCATTGAAGTAAATTGACAAACAACTTGCGACTACAAAGCATCCAGTCAATACTTCAACTGACAACGCACACTCACACACATACCCAAGCACACGCACACACACACATATACACAAATAATGTGCAGAGCGTTAAATCGAAAATAAACTTTGGACAGAGGAAAAAAACTGCGAAAAAAAACGTGGAATAATTTTTTAAAATCACTTCGAGAGAGACGAAAATCGAAACCGAAGCATTAAAAAGTTAAATGCAAAAACAGCAGTTAGAAGAAACAAATACAACAATGCACGACTAATAGATATCCCTTACCCAAGGTTCCTCTAAGTGGATAAAATTCTCTAGGGAATCTAGAGGTTTAAGCTGTTGATCAATAGCTTAAAAATACCGTTAAGAGCATTTCGGCTGAAGTGTTGCTAGAGTTTCCGCAGACCTTGCACTGAGACACTTTTTACCCTTTTCCAGAATGTCCATGTAGCTGTTAATAGGCTTAAGACTTTCATCACTGGTTGAATACCCTAAAATATACCTAAAGTGCAGTGTTACCAGAGCTGCCACAGACCGTATCATATCCGTTTTTCGCATTTTAATGCCACGTGGTATAGAAACAAGTAGGAAAAATGAGCAGCAACGGAAAAGTTTTTAACACAAATGTGAATTCCCCAAACAGTTTTCCCCCTGAAAAATGGGGAGATGGGTTGGATGCGATGCATGTCTGTGTATATGTGTATATATAAATCTAAATGAGCTTAGTGTGTGTAAGAGCGGAAAAAAATTTATTGTTTGATTGTGCACCATTCGGCATTTGGCATGTGGCATGTGGCGTGTGGCATGTGCCAGTGCCACAGGCCGTGAGCCAGAAGCCAAAATGCCGCAAACAGCGCAAATTCCCGTCGATTTTATGAATTTTATTTCGCTTTTCAAAACCATAAAACATTCAAAATACCCAAAAGCAAACGTCTCCTGCCACAGCCCACAATCCTCATTTTTACACTCCCACTCTCATTCCCACTCCCAGTCCTGGCCCGAACTCCGTATTCCTCTTGGTTTTGTGCCACAGCCACATAACTCTTACTAGTTACAAATTTGCGCGTTTTCTTTACCTTTTCGGTGTGAATTGAATTGTTTTTTTTTTATGATTCTAAAGCCAACATTAATTTAACCAACGACAATTTTCCCGATATTTTCCTCTTCCTCTGGGATTCTACTTCCTGCGCTGCTTTGTTTTTATTTTTATAGCACAATTTAACAACACTCGGAAAAGTAAGCAAATAAAAAAGGTTTTCTATTAACAACTTCTTTTCTGATTAACGAACTTTCTCACTATTTTGCATATCCTTCGAACTCGCATCATGCATCCTTTATGAGTCGTTTGTCTGTAGAGCTTACTATAATCTAAAATAAATGAATAATCTTATATAGTTTTATATTATATATCAGTCTATCTAAATGTTCATTTTTATTATTAAGATTTCCTATAGCTCCCAAAAATAATAATCCAGGAATTTCCATTTACTTTCCTACTTATTTATCGCTTTGAGATGTTTTTCTACCTCTCTTTCTTTAGAGCAAATGTTTAATGTCCTAGCTGATATTTGGATAGTGCACCCTAAATCTCTTCCCACGAAACACTTCTTCAACCTTTGAATTTTCCTCTTTCTAAATTCTACCGAACTTTTTAGGTATCACTTCTGAGTACTAATACATATACAAATAGAAATTCAGTTCATCAAAGAGATGTTTCACTGTATTTAGGTACTTATAATTTAAAATTGCTTTCTCTCTCTCTCTCTCTTTCCAACTCATTCGCAGTCACATTATATCTTTCTTTCTCTTGTACTTACAGATTAACATGTTGTTCAAGTCGAATGGGTAAGTTGACCACATAAAGCACACAAAGGAGGTGAATGAGGTATCCACTCATCACTGTCCACTGGGTGGGTCAAGTGGGTGGGTCAAGTGGGCTAAAGCCCCATTGACAGCTATTGTTGTTAATGTAACGAATAATGCAAAAGAAATGGAACAAGAGCAAACGAAAAGAAGAAACCCAGAATGAAAGAAAAGAAAAATGCTTAATTGGGCATTTAACATAATGATTTATGCTTTTGTATAGTGCCGTATATATAAATCTATATATGTATATACATATATAAGTATATATATATATATATAAATATATATTTAAATATGTAGATATGTTACAAAACATGCCAAGATTTAAAATTCTACGGTAAGTAACTTTCATTGCCAGCGTTGCCGTTTGACGCATTCAAAGCAAACTGAAACCTTTCAAAAAGATTATCAATGAAGTCGCAATGACAGATATATTTAAAATATATATATATATACATACATATATATATATATTATATATATATATACTCTACTGAGATAGTTGTTAAAGTTTAAGTTTGCGTATTAAATGATTGAGACAGTTTCAATCAGAAGTAAGAAATATAAAATGGAAGAGGAGTGATAAACAAATCAAAGAGTATTCCAAAAGTATTTTAACATTGCACTTAGAATAATTGAAAATTAAATGAAAATAGAAAATTGAGAATTTACATTTTCACACATTATTTCAACAAAATTTCCAAATATTCAATCTCTTAGCAAATTCAATTTTAATAAAACTTTCAAAACATTTTCAATAACATTTCCCAACACCCAAAATGCACTTTGCAAGTGTTTTGCATAAAGAAAGTGAAATAAAAAGACACATCATGCTCCAGACTGTACAAATATCTATATTTATTTATATACTTGAAGACATTCTTCGGATTTGTAGACGGTTCTTTTGAGGCGTACAAGATCTCTAGCAAAAATATGCCTAAGGAAATGTGCCACAAATTTTTTATTGATAACAAAAATTGTTTTAAAGTGTAAAAATTTAATTTGTCTGTCCCTAAACATATATTCAGTTGATCTTGAACGAGATCTAACTCAAGTAGCATTTCTTAGATGATATCAAAGTGAATCTCAATTCTATCCAAGCCTTAGTGAAGTACTCTAAGACAAAAGGTGATTGCTTTGATACCAAACTATATAGTTTTTCGATATTATAAACGCCTAAAAACAGCTGAAATAATTACCAAATAATTTTCTTACATTTTTCAATTAGTTTGCAACGAATTCGTACACCCTTTCCCATGCCTTGACAGTGCTGCACAAATATCTGTGAGCAGCACTTTAAGTTGTGCTTGCAACTGGCAATGGTAATGAGCTGAGCCTGTCACCTACACTTAACCATTTTCATTTGCAGCAATCCACACACAACACACCATACACCCTATAGCGTACTTCCCCCTCCGCTTTTCCTCTTTAACACCAAGCTACGCCACTGGATTTGCTCCACTTTTGCTTGACGCGAGTCTCTTGATGCCACTTTGCATGCAAATTGCACTCGATTTGCATAGTTTTTGCATGCACTGTGAGCTCTGCATGCATATATATACATACATACATATATTGATATATCATATATATACATATAGCTATATATATATATATATATATATGTACATTTATACTATATATACCATATATAAATATATATATGCTGCATTTTATGTGCTGTCATGAGGCTTATTAAGTAGCCCAACGAGCGCTTGCAGCCAGATCTCAGTCCTTATACTTAATATACATAACAGTGCCACTGTATACACCCCCTCCACCACACCTATTCGCCTTACCCCTTAGGAGCCAGTGCATTAAATAGAATCGAATCAAATGAAATCGTATTAAAGCAAAATCAAATCGAATCAAATCAAAATGTAGCGCCCCGCGTAATAAACAAACTTTCGCATTGAAAAAATATAAAAAGCTTGTGGCATTCCTTCACTCTGTACATATTATTGATATTTATGTATAAGAAATAAAACACTCTTTGACATATATATATACACGTCTCTTAACACACACTCCTACCCACACCACATTCCCTACCCCTATACTCTACACTTCTCTTAAGTTTTGTTTTCAACTTATTTATTGATATTATTTCTGTCAATATATCATATCTATCTCTCTGTCTACCCCACTTTTCTCTCTCTCCCTATTTCTCTTTCTCTCTATATGTTAACATTCATATATATACACATGTGTTTGTGTATGCTGTTGTTTATTCATAGCTATTCGCTTGAATAGTTTATAAATGAAGTCGATATTCGAAATATGTTCATATCTTTGTATACTTAAGAAATCGAATTTCAAACAGTTTTATTCCCGTTTGCAAGCACAAATATTGTAAGTAAATTTTAGATACATGTATATATAAATATACATACTCTTCACACCCCTTATATTCCTACTCTCAGCCTCCTTCCCTTCTACCGTAGGGGCGTGGTGCAAATGTTAACACTGTTTACAGCTAAGAAAAGCAATGTAATATTGACAAATTTGATTAGCTCATGGAAAACAAAACTTGCAACAAGACAGAGACAAACAGAGAGAATGAAAAAAAAGGGATGAAAACGAGAGACTGCAGTTGAGCTTTAAGCCAAGTTTCCAAGTATTAAAATTTCAGCTCATCTTTTTTAAGAGCGTCTTGTTAAAGCTCGTTAAATAGAGCAGTTGAAGGACAATCTTCACGTTGAAGTTCGTTAAAATACTTTAAGCCCTTTTGAATTCTATAGAATAGTTTTGATTAACAAAATTGTGAACAGTGCGAAAATTGTTTGGCATTTTCACTGAATGTGAGTGGAATTTTAATCAATATCGAGAGAAAGTGCTGCCTACTTTCCGGCTGAATGAACTGCCCTTTGGCGAGGTAACAATATAAATTGACTAGGGCTACCCAGTGCCCCAAAAACCTACCCCAAATCCACTACTATCCTGACCAGACCTGCCCTTGCCCTAACTTCATTCTTTTGCTCTGTTTCAAATCATTATGTCCATGTGCAGCAGGCAGATAGGCAGGTAGTATATCAGGTTTTCTCCGTGTGTGTGTGTGTATATGTTTATGAGTCCAGTTTGTGTGTGTATGTGTGTATGTTGCGTGAAGGTCATAGATCTCATGCATATTAAACGAGATGCGTGTAAACAAAGCCTAAGCACTGTTGACCGCAATGCCACGCCCGACTCCTCTTTAGCACGCACTTTGTGGCACACGAATGAACCATGAATCAACGCACATGCAGACACACACACATACACATGAATACACATACTGCCTAATAAAGATACATAGCAACCGATACATCAGTTATGCATATTATGTTAGATACAGATACAAATGTTTATTACAATTTAGTAAGCTCTTAAGCAACGTAAAGCAATCAGAAAGCTGATGGATTAATAGATACCCTTTAGTTCACAGCATTGCTTCTATCTACACACTGAAAATACAACGATAACTCTATTACTATTTTTTTTTTAGGCCAAACAGACGTAAACTCTTAAGCGACGGCTGTAAAGCACAAGGTTGGAGGATATATATTTAATAGAAAAGTAGGAGATTCATTTAAACATTGACTATATGTTTATGGAAAAATTACTGAGGAAAAGGATAGCACATAAAAAATATGCCTAACCCTCGTTATCTACTTAGTAGACTTTTTAATGTATGTGTATGCTTTCAGTATTTGTGTAAGCTTTTACCCTCTCACCATACGCTCTCTTACTCTCTTGACAATAATCATTGGTTATTGGTCAACGCTCATCGGTCATCGATCATTAGTCATTAGGCATTGTTTTGTGTTCACTGATTGTCATCGCTCATAGTTCATCGGTCACTGTTCAATGTTCAATGTTCAATGGTCAATGGTCACTTTGGTTATTGGACACGTTTGAAATCCGCCAATGTAATTGCTTTGCTTGTCAGCGTCAATTTTGTGTGCTGTCTGCGTTTTCCCATGTTTCCTCATGTTTCCCCATGTTTCCCCACTTGACGTACTGAATTTATGCCTTGCCACTTGCCACTTGCCTAGTGCCTTTTGCCTTATGTGCTCTGCTGTTTGCCTTCTGCCTCATGTCTCCTATCTACTGTCTGCCATCTCCTGCCTCTTACCTCTTGCCACTCGCCTCTCGCCACTTGCTAGTTGTCGCTAGGCCAAGGGAATTTATGAAGTGCACGCGCCCCGTTGTATTTCACAGTTGAGTGCTCTGTGTCACATCCTAAAGAGTTGCCTTGTGGCCTGTGCCTCCGCCATGACAAACCAGTCTCCAGCTTATCGTTAACTCAATTCAGATTGTGTTTAGTTCAATTAAAGCTAATCAATATGCTTCCATGTTCAATTAGCTTTAAGATCCTACAACAATCCTTCCGAACATTATTTCTCAACTTCCCTGAGTTTGAGAATAGCTCCAAGTCGCGCGGCTGCAACTGAAACTTTCTCATCTCTCAACTGCATTTTAGCCTTTTTTCAGTTACACATAGTGTTGCCGACATAGGGTGTCAGGAAACACACCCAACAAGGCACTTGTATAACCAACAGCTTTGGCTCCTTTGGCAATCCCCTCCTATGGCTACTGCTGATATGGTGAGATATGGAAAGATCAGAGGCCACAGGGTTACCCAAAGTCATATATTTGCTGCGCTGTCAAGCCTCTGCTGCACAATGTCAAAGGAGTTGAGCAAAACAACAACAACAACAACAAATGGATGCTGAAAAGAGGAAGCGACAGTGCATTCACATTGTTTGGAGGCTTTTGCTCTGCCTTTTGTATGCTTCAGGCCACGACGTTTGGCAAATGAAGTTTTCCAACTGCCTCTCAAACTGTTCTCTAACTAGCCTGCTGGTAACTGAAGTGAGCTAAAGGAAACGATGGAAGGGAATCGTAGGAGAGAGAAGCAGTGGAAGGGGTATATTTTTAGGTAGCAGGTTTTAGCAACAGAAGTTTTTGTACTGGCACTGCCACATTTGTTATACTTCTGGTGCCTCGTGCTTCGTGCCAAGGAACTTTATGCGAGTTGCTTTGTTTTCTGTTTTCCATTTGTTTGAAATTTCCCTCTTCATTTTCATTTTTTTATTTCTTTTGTATTATTTTTTGGTTTTTCGTTGTGTGTGTGTGTTTTCCCTATGGTGCTACGTTAGTGTATTAGAAAGTTAATGAAATCTACAACTAGATAGAGCCTCAGCCATAAGGTAATCCCTAGACATAAATGGGGCAGTCTTTTTCCTATTATTCTTCTTCCGCGAGATTCTCTCTTTCTGATTTTCTTTATCTAAGTTTCTTTCTCTGTTCAACTCAATTCTTTCTGCACATATATGTGGCCCTACGATATGGTTTTGACTTGAAATAAAAGTAGAGCTTGGGTTATGTAGAGATAGAGCGAATTCGTTTCTCTCGGGTTTTTCCAGACCTATTTTTCTTTTCTCCTATTGACAAGTAAGAACATCAGCTAGTCGTTTGCTTTATGCTGAACAAGTTAAATTTTTGGCATGAATCTCTTCTGGCACTCATTTGTTAAGTTTTGCCAGCATTCCAAAAAGGCTTCTGTGCCTGTTGTTCTCTTCTTTGGCTCTTCCACAATTTTGCTTTTCACATTTTCATTTGCTTTCTACGCTTTGCCTACAATATGCCAGATGTTAATGCATATGCACATAAATTCTCGGCGTTCCTCCTTTTGCTTTTTCGTTTTATTTGGGGCATACATTCGTATGCTCTGCGCTTCTCATGTGGCAAGAAGCATTGTCAAGCTGCTTTGGCTGTTTGTGAAGTGCATTTTGAAGTAAATTAAATACAAATAGCTTCTAAGCGTCCTTCATAACTTCCACATGCTCACTCGCTAACTCTCACCTTCTCTCTCTGTCTCCCTCTGTCGCTATCTCTGTTTCTGGTTTTGAATCTCTTGTAACGTCAGTCTCTCTTTCTAGATTTTACTCTGCCTCAGATATTCTGAGCCATGGATGCAAAGAGCAACTTCTGATTACTTTCTTCAGCTGCTACCACAATTTATTGCTTATATTTCTAGCTCGACGTTGTTGCCATAAGTTGCCGCAACTAGAGCTTAAAGCTCATGTTACCCAAAAGCAACTTTGTTAACTACCTGATAAATCAATCTGAAAATTGAGAACAGTTTTTCAACAACTTTCAAACAGACACTCAAGAGTCTAGACAAAACTTATACATGTATATACATAAATATATTTCATTGATCATAATAGATAATCATTATCCTACACGCACACATACATACAGATATATTAAGATACTTCTTCTTATATTGTTGCTGGCTTTAAGCAACAAAATATTGGCGACACGTGCAATCTGTCAACATTGGTGCTGTTGCAGCTTCTGCTGTTGCTGTTGCTGTTTTTTGCTGTTGTTGATGATGACGATGTCTGAAGCACATTTGCCTGGAGGTTAAAGAACCAAAAAGTAGATACAAAATGCAACAAGAACAAAATAAAGAAAAACAACATAAATCGCTACAAATATCTTGATGCTTTTTGCTTAATCCTATCTTCCTGACGTCCTGTCGTCCTGTCTTCCTGTCGCTCTATAGTGCTGTTGCCCTGTCTGTTTTCGTGTTCTAACAACAGTTTTTTTAGTAGACGAAAAAATGTTCATCAAATAAATTAAAAATTTCAACATTGGCACCCCAGTGGCGTCTAGCAGTCAAATGTCACCCCACAGCAACAACGACAACAGCAACAAAAACAACAAAAACATTTACTAAAACAATATAGTGCAAACACACACAAACACACCCACTTAGCTTACGCAATCAAAAGTTTGTTTTGACAAAAATAAATTAAAACTTTGACCAAAAGGCAAACAAAAAGAAATAAAAAAAATATTCCTCAAGGAGCAACAGGATACTCGGGATGCTTAGGCTGTCTAGTCGCTATCATTTTGCTGCTGCTTTGCTTTGAACTGCACTTTAGATCGTTCACATTAGTGTTGCCAATTACCGTTTACCGTTTACCGTTAACCATTACCAATTGCCTATGGCTATTATAAATGCGTCCCATCTCGGGCACCAACCACTGCGGCCAACGCTGCGTATGATCAACAAGCAAAAGTTGTCTGGTCAATGCACCCACTGCAAAAAGTAAGAAAACCCAAAGAGAGAACAACAACAAAAAGCCATGTTAAATGTAACAGACCCAAAAGTATCACAATCCGTATTCAAGTACCCAAATATCCGTGACCCGAATCCCGTAACCCCTAAGCCACAAGACACACAGTAAACCCGAAACCGTAACACAATCCTCATTCCCATCCCCATCCCCATTTTCAGTCATCAACCGAGTCTGTGGCTATGGTTACGTCTGCGGCTGCGTTAAGTTATTTAAGCTATTAAGCAAAATTATTTTGACGAAACGCTTAACATCGCCCAACAATTACAACACAGGGCATTTTGGCTAACAGCCAAACCAAATCTAACCAGACCAGACCAGGCCAGACCAAAGTAGACTAAACCAAAACAGATCCGAGTAGGGCAGGAGCAAAACAGGGAAGGACCAAGAGCGCAATACAGGTACCCAGATCCAGACTTACACCCAGTGGCATTGCCATCTCGTTTATTTTGTTGTTCATTGCCCATCATCGTCTTTCGACTGAGTATGCTGAAAGTGAGCTAAGCAAATTGTTTGAACGGTTTCTTTCTTTTTCATCCAACGATTCAATCGTTGTGCCTCTTCCTTTCTGTCTTCCTTTAAGCTTGCCAAATGGCGCCTTTGCAGTTAAGCGCTCCCCGGGCATCACCCAGCCACCGTTTATGCTCCGTTGCTTGGCACTTTATAGTTGTTAAGTCTAAGCATTTCACTAGCTACCAACTCAAACTCATTTTCCCATTTTCCCCAATTTCTCCCTGAACCCTTTATCCTTTATGTACACATAGGTTCTGCTTCTGCTATTTTCCTGTAACGCTCAAATCTCGAGACAATAATTTTTATAGCATCAAATTTTAGTTCTACTTTTTTATAGTCATTCTCTTTCCGGGTAAAGAACCAAAAAACCAACTTCCCTCTCCTTTTCTTGTTTCCTATATTACTTCTTCTTCTTTTTACACCACCTTAGCCCTGTTTACCCCTTTTTGGACTACCCCTTCTCACACCATGAACCATGAGCAGAAAAATAAAAGTAAATTGCCATTTTTCTAAGCACTTCGTTTTTACAGCTGCTCTCAGGGGGGCGTCTTCCCCTCCCTTCCTTCGTTCACACACTCTCTGTCTCTGTCTCTATTTTTTTCACGTTGTTTAGCTGCTTAGCTGGTTGGCGGCACAAGCCTATAAGTATTACTACATAAACTAGCACAAACACAAACATTCTTTTGCCTACACACACACATACACATACACACACAGAAACAGACAAAGAGACAAGCAGAAAATTATATATAGGCAAGCATATACGAGGGTTGCCTTAGTAGTAATCATCTCAGCGAGCAAAAAACATTTTTTATGAGCTAACTTTTAATTTGTATCTCTAGTCCTTACTTACAGGATTTACTTGAAATATCCTGTATAAAGAAACGCTGCTATAACTCTTCAGTCTCTCAGGATTGTTGTTGCATTGGTTTCAGGGAAAAGCTTGTACTTACTCCAATCTAAGACCACTCCAAACTATCGATACTAACTATAACGAATATTCGATTAACATAAGAACTACTTAATGCAAGTAGCTACACTCAGAGCAAAAGAGTTTCCTTTTCCTTAAGTTTCCCTTCCTCCGTAGCTAATGAAAAGCAACTGACAATCCTTTGCTTATTTGTTAGTTGACTCTCGCTATATAAACATAGAGACGCGACAAATGGCTGCATGCCACTGTCTGTGGTCGCGTCTCTGCGGCGCTGCTTCGATGTGAATTCTCGGTAGCAGGAGAACGCAGAGCAAAGCTGCACAAGAAACATACAATGCGAACATTGTATATATATATATATATATAGAAGTACATATACTCCTGGCTATTAAATACCCTTGACAAAGACATGACACGACCATCTTATAGCTAAGCCCGAGTAAAACTCAACATCCCCACGCTTAGCTTAGTTTTGCCTCAGTTTATCCGTTCTCCGAATACAAACAGAGCATAAAATCTAAACTTAGATTTGTATATTGAGTTCTTAAATGTTTCAATTTACTTAATTTAAAGCAGGAAATAAACAGTGAAAATATTTAAAGCATTGATATTAACTCAGAAAAGAAGTTGTCCAAGAAGACTCTCCTAAAATATACCTGGACTTCAGGATTCAATTTTTTTTGTGTATAGACAGTGAAACCGTTTGGTTGCGGTTATCCACAGAGTCCCGGCAATGCAGTAATTGTGGCAGCAACTACAATGATGACTGTCGCTGTGGTGGTAGAAAACGCAAAGAATACAACACAGGAAAGAGGAGGATAAGGAAAAGGGAAAGGAAAAAGTCTGTAACTGGCATCAACAAATAGTTGTAGAAACAGAGAGAGGGGAGCGAAAGTTGGAAGCTGAAAGCTCGTCTGGCTTAGTCAGCTTAGACAACAAAGGCATTTGGCCGCCTTGGCAATGCCACGCCTATCACTATTCGTTGGGTATCGCCCATTGGCAGTATATGGCGTTAAATGCTGTCTTAATTTCACGCAAAGGACTTTCAATGGGAGACAAAAAAGAACAAACAAAAAGAGGAACAAATGCAATTCAATTGTTTATCGGCGCCAAACAGGACAAAAACAGCAAACAAAACAAAGATGTTAAAACTACAAAAAGAAAAAGAAGAGCAAAACAGCAGAGAGAAAAACAAAGACAACAAAGAAAATGTAGACACGAAAAAAAGAAGATGAAAACAAAGAAAGTGCTAAAACTAAAATAGAAGCAAATAATGCTTAAAGCTATTGTAGAATCCACTTAAATCCATAAAAACACTTAGGACAACTCATTAGTTGCTCGACTACAGTTTAACTTCCTTCTCTTTTCTCTCTCTCTCTCAATGTCTCTAATTTTGTCTCTTTTTGTGTGCCACTAACTTCAGTTAACATTTAACGATAAAGCTCAAAGAAAACCCCAGACAAAGAATCAGTCTTAAGGTAGACCAAATTAGTGTTTGCTCTATATAAAGAAAGGAATGTCCACAGATTGTGAGTGCCACTTCTCTCCACTCGCGTGTCTCTCTCTCACTTGTGAAGGAAAAGTAATGAAATTTATAGGAAATTCTTGATTGAAATCCTAATGGAAATTAAGGATAACTTTTAAAAAATAAGAAGAAATTTTATATCAATTATCGTTTACTATCTTTATATTTTGCTCATTCGCTCTATCGTTCTCCCTCTTCGACCAATTTCTTTGAATGAAAATGAGAATAACATTTTAAATTAAAACTGAAAACTGGAAAACGTAAATGAAAATGAAAATGAAAAACGTATAAAAATTTGTAACACGCTAACGAAATGCGGAAATTAACAGATAAAAAGATAAAAAAAAAGGAGAACATTTTTGTAACTGGGTAACGAGGGAATGGAGCAACTGGCCTGGCCGAATGTGTGGCAATAGCAACTCCCGAATGACCCACTATTTATATGTAGGTGAGAATGCAGACAGCTTGAATATTGCATTAGCTAATCTGCCCTTAGTTCTGGTACCTGGTATCTATATCCTTGCCGCTATATATATATATATATATATATATATATGCCGCTTCGTCCTGTCTCTAGACTCTAGCTGACACGAGGCAAAGCTATAGCAAAAGAACAAATGAAAATAAATTACAAATTTAGACAACAATTTGTTACAATTTGTGTATGTAACACAACTCGATTACGTAAAAAGGCGATATATACATATATACACATATATATATATATATATATATATATATATATATAGGACAAGAATTTATCAGCTATTGAGTATCCTTTACCATATAAAAAAAATATACATTTGCTTTGTTTAACTTTAATTTCGGTGAAAGCTATTATTTTCTTTATTAATAAATAGACTTACATTTGTTCATTAAGTTGGAGCAAAACTGAATTTGCAACATTTAAGAAAGAAATGACAAAGAAAAATTAGAGAAAATGAAAAAAGAAAAGCCAGAAGGGAATAAATGCACATGCTCTCCACTCTCATAAGGAGACAAAGTTAAAACAGGGAAAAAAAGGTGTAAAGAGAAAAGAACTAAGAAAGAAGAGAAAAGAACAAAGAACAAATCTGAATTTGCAACGTTTAAGAAAGAAATAACAGAGAAAAATTAAAGAAAATGAAAAAAGAAAAGCCAGAAGGGAATAAACGAAAACGCTCTCCACTCTCACAAAGACACAAAGTTAAAACAAGGAAAAAAAAGTTGTAAAGAGGAAAGAACAAAGAAATATAAGTATACACAAACAGCAATAAAAAAGAAAACAAGAATATTACCTGTTACCAATATTTAGCCATATAAGGTTAGCTTGATTTTCAGGAAATTTTTTACATTTTTCCAATCAGTTTTACTGCCTCTGTTTGTTTCATTTTTCTGCTCTCTGTTTGCCCCTCCACACACACACACACACACACACACACACACAAAAACACACACATTCATACTCAAATAGTCACAAATTGCTTAACAGTCAACAGACTCCATAAACATGTCCACAAACACAATCACAAACAAAGACAGAGAGATAAAAAGAGACGGCGAGAGAAAGAGAAAATATATTGAAATTGACAGCAAAATTTATTAATTTTTGGTCCGATTATTTTTTGTTTCTTTGCACCGTTGCAGCAATAATACCGAGCACTTAGCGAAGGGTTGCATAGGGTTTGAGGGTTGTTTGTCAAAGGGAGCTTGCCTTTCCCCTATACAATTATATACATACATATACACATACATGTGTCTGTGTGTATGTATGTTTGAATCGTTAAAAGTGGACAGTCGCACGAATCATTAATAAATAAATTTATAGGCCGCGCTGGTTACTACTTTATTGTGGTCATATCATCAGTTGGGGCTTCGGGGTTTTTGAGGGTTGGGGGTTATTTGTATCGTGTTGCATGTGGCATGTGGCATGTGGCATGTGGCATAAAATTATGCTGTCCATTTCCAATATGATATGATTGATGAACTTTTTGCCATATGGGCAAGGACAACTGACATCGTTGGCCAATATATTCACTACGTGAGAACTCAAGCGCAAACTGATCAACATGAATGATGCTATCTCTTTTTCTTTTCTCTCACTCTCTCTGTCGCTCTATTTAGCTCTTTCTTTCTATCTCTCTCTCAATATATATGTGCATATAAATATATATGTATATGTGTGTGCTTCATCACTTTCAGCAGCTTTTATTATTATGCATATTAAGCTCATGTCATGACATGTTAACTCTCTTTCTCTACCCCTCCCTCTATGCGTCTCTTTCCGATGTTGTCGTTCACGCTTCAACTTCATCCACTTTCTATAGAAGTAACGTTGATAGCCTGGCGTATACGCAATACAATATTAAGCATACGCTCCATAAACAGAACTCTCTCCATTCATCCCATACTCCAACTCCTCTTCCACTTCCACTAGCCCCCATCAATTTTAACAGTATTACACACAAAAAAAATGGCCAAGGCTCGCAAACTGTGCGCAAAATGGCAACGCAATTGCGTGTAACAAGCAACAGGGGAGCTGCAAAGGGCATGACGCCCGTGTGTATATGCGTGTATAAATGTGTGCATATGTGTATGTGTGTTTGTATTGGGTCAGTAAATGCATCATCATAAATATGACGCAAGGCAACGTCAAAATGATGCCCTAAAATCCTGTTAAACCGTTACGCACAACAGTTCAACAGTTTGTGCAAAAAAAAAAAAAGTATAATAAAAAAGAAAGAGGAGAAAGTATTAAGTACAAGGGGAATACGTAAGCAGCAAAACTGTATACGCTTTAGATAGACCTAACTATGTAACTGATAGCTTTAAGCGCTGCTAAATGAACCCATCAATCATCTCGCAACTCTCTTTAACTGTGCTCAAATCTAAGCTATAATGTTAATGCACTTGAAGCACAATTTGATTATGTTATGAATATATCTAACAGTGTGTGATTACACTTTAACAGCATGCTAAATTACTTACAGATTAACAATGTTAACTTAAACACAGTTTACATTTAAGCAATGCTGTTAACTCTTTCCATCAAAAGGGACACTGACTGTAACAGTAACATAAGCTATTAGAGACAGCTTTTAATGTTAACATATATACTATATTTCTATTAGGATTATTCTTTATACATACTGTTAACAATCTGTATATAGGTTTGCACATATGTTTCCTTATGAGATTCTGTTAATCCTTAACAGCTGCATTACCTTGTTTACTGTTAATCTTCTGTTAGTGTATTAACATTCGTTTGGCTACCTCTGTTTATAACAGCTTAACAGAAGTCATACTGTATTATAGCAAAGCTCTCTCTCTCTCTCTCTCTATCAATCATAACAACAACAGCAACACCTGTTAGCACACACTGTTACTGTTACAGTTTAAAGTCTGCAAGATGTCTGCTTACAGCTTTAAAACAGAGTAGAAAAGAGGGAATATATATATATATATTGTCTGACCTTTCAGTAAGGTATTTATGCTCACCTTTTCCCTTGTATATACCCCCTTTCTTTTCCACTTTCACTTGCTCGGCTACCTTACACCCACTGTAAAGAACACTTGGTCCTATGAATAAAATTTCGATTATATTTTGGATACATTTTGGGATAAGCCAACAGCAAGTTTGGTAGCAGTTGCAGACTAATTACAGTATAACTGAGTTGAGGTAGGGTAGGGGCTAAGCTTATGGTTGGCTTCACCTATTTTTGGGGTTCTCCACATTTCTCTGGGGGATTCTTGCTAAACGCTGACTAGCACCATAAATAGGCAGCAATCAAATTGGAGGCATCTTATGTACAACACGTGCCCAACGTTTTCCCAACTCTATTGGGAATTACATTGATCGCCGCTGGCTCTGATGGCAATGGCTAGGACACAATTCCAATCAAATCGAACCACGTGCTCGTTTAAGTTTTACTCATACCCATTCAGTGGCAACCAACAACTGGCCACCAGCAACTAGCAACTGGCAGCTTTGTCTAGACAAGCGCCAAATTAAATTCAAAGTTTGGCCTGGCCAAAGGGACAGCACCTGCTTGAGCTCAGTTGCCTGTTGTCCAAAGCATTATCGTCATTATTATCATTACCATCATCATCATTACTATCATCGTCAGCAGAGTCGCTTTGGCGCTGATCCTTGCCACCCCGCAGCGGGCACTTCAATCACCATGCCAGGACTAAGAGCGGGGGCGTAAACTTAACTCAAATGAAATTTTCGCAAGTTTGTAACGAAACCAGCGGCAACCTCTTTCCCCTTCCATCTAATCCTGCTGGTGCTCCTCCTCCTTTTGCCACTTCTTCTAGTCGTCTCATCATCTCAACAGCAGCAACAGTTGAGTTAGATTAAACACAATCTTGGCCAGAGTAAAAGTTTTACACTCGCTGGGGCAGCCTGTTGCACTTTGTCCTTATTAAAGTTAGTTGGAAAACATGTTTAGCTATGTTCTAATCAGGATAAAGGAATTCCAAGCTAGCTTCAAATGAAGCTTTGATGTTTTTTTGCCATTTTCTCATTATTTTACCATTGTTGCACAGCGTCCTTTGGGCTGGTTCTGTGCTGTCACATTAGCGTCTACAAGTGAATATGTGGCAACACTGCTTGGGGTGCATCCCTCTTCGTTGCCTTCAGTTTGTAAGGCAGTGCAACAAAATTGAATATCGATTAGAACACTACACACGATGAAGTTGAAGAAGAATGAAAATATAGGAAAGAAACAAAAGAAGGAAAACAATCGAAGCAGAGTTGCCACCAGAGACAAATGTTAACCTGAATATGAGAGAAGGAGAGAGAAGGCAGCAAAAGCAATGTGCCACCATGCAAATGCATAGGCGTTGGGTAGCCAATGATTGAGCAGCATGCACCAATATGATGCGCCAATGATTTGAATTGCAAAGTGTTGATGTGCAGAAAATGGGAAAGTGGAAAGGATAAGAGAAAACAGACGGAGACAGAACGTTTGCTTGCATATAGATACATACACACAGATACACACACGCACACTGTCAGCGAGCAACTGACTTTCTTGCAGTTCGCAAGCAATTTTTTTTGTTGTTTTCAAATTTCCGGCTTAGATTTTCAATTTGCCACATTCTGTGGCATCAACTCTTTTCCATTTCTATCCAGGTAGCAGCCAATATCCTAGCTCTTAGCTCATCCATTCGTAAGTCCTAAGTTCTCTTCTCACTACTCTTTCTCTCTCTGTCTCTCTCTCTCTCTCTCTCTCTCTCTCTCTCTCGTTTTCTCTACGTCTGTAGGATATTGTTAAATTGACACCAAAAATTGCCTTAAAAGTGACAGGAAACGAAGTACATCCCTGTGATGAATCCCATACTTTATACCTGATGCAGATTAACTATTATGTTATACACTAGCTACTAAGTTCCTTATTGTCTTCTTTCATCACTTATACCCCCTATAGTCAACCGCAAGCCCCCGAAGTAATTAAACATTAAGCGGAAAAATTTTTAACCGTTGCAAAGGATTTTTAATGGAGTTCAAAAAGCAATAAACCGTTGAAGGGTATCTTTACAATCCTTTTTATCTATTTATTACTTGATTGTGGTATAAGGTTAGCATATTAAAACTATCGATAGCTTTCGATAACCCTGCTTTAATAGATATTTATTTCATTTGCCTTAAACTAAGCTAACAATTTCGTTTTTCCTCATACTCATTGCAAGCTGTCGCTGGATAAACAGCAATAGAAACATTACCAGCACCAGTAGCACCAACAGAAGCACCACAAAGAGCACCATTAGCACCACCTTGCGACAAGCTTAACAATTGTATCAACCATTGACCATTGGCCATTGAGCATTTTAGTTGGGAGCAACGAAGCGAAATTCGAAGAACAAATGAAACATGAAACAATTTGCAAATAGGCTTTTAGCTTAGAGTTACGAATTGTATTTCGGGTCTTTAGGGCTGTAACAAGTGCAGGGGGTAAAGCTGTGGACTGTCGTCTTTTAGGCTCTTCATAAAACCAATAACCATATTCTACGCATTGTTAAATATTTATGTTGGACAACCATAAAAACTCCCATAACAGAACAAAGAAAAGAATCGAAAGTATAATGTGAACAACTCGAGGATACCCTAAGAATGTGCCAGGATATTTCATGTATATATATATATAGAAAATATAAGAAAGACAGTATAGAGACAGACAATTGAGACTGAATAATAGGGGATGTATAAAGAATAGAAATGTGAACGGGATGTAAAGAAATAGTATAGGAAATGTAAAATAAATCTATAGGAGAAGCATAGAGAATGTGTAGACAATAGAATAGAAGAAGATGTAAAAGGAATGCAGACGGTATATACAGGAATTAACTATGGAGTGACAACCCTATAGGGTTGCTACTTTACTTAAGGCATTTACAGGGTAAACAAATGAAATGCGCTTCATTTGGCAACAAATCGCAGTGACGGCATCGGTCAATGCATTGTTGTCGTTGTGGTTGTTATTGTGGTTGTTGTTGTTGCTGTTTATGTTGTTGTTGTGGTTGTTGCTGTTGCAGTTGTTGCGTTCGCGCACGTTTTTTGACGGTTCAACAGCTTTTTATAGTAGGTACAGCAAAGGCGTAAAGGAAAGGAAGAAGAGAGAGAAAGAGACAGACGGCGTGAACCAAAGAAAGACACTTAAAAAGCAATTGGCAATTGGAATACGAGAAACAAAATAAGTAAAAAACAAAATAGCAACAAAAGAAAATTTTCAAATTCAAATAAACATAAAAAAAGAAGAAGAAGAAACAAACTAAAAATGGGTAACAAGCAGAAGCTAGAAAGGGAAAGGAAAAGGCAAATGGACAAAAAAAAATATAAACCAGAAACCAAAACCAAAGCAATTAAATTTGTTCAAATCGATTTAAGCTGACAATAGAAACCAGAGCAGACAGACTGTGAAGGATGGAAAGACGGGAGAGTTTGGGTCCAGTGCAAAATAGGAGATGCATAGAGGGAAGCTGTGGGGTTGTTCATGTGGGCGTTTGGGCGTGTTACTATATAGCAATTACAACCGCAAATGGCAATAAAATGACAGAGTAAACTGTAACAATCGTTATACACACACACACATAATATTCCTGTGTCTGTGTGTGTGTATGCGATAGTATTCAACCAGCAGAATTTCGGTCGCTAGAGGGCGCCATACAAATAACAATACACAAATTGAGACATTACCAAATGGCACCCACAAATCGTTATCGTTATCGCAAATTGTCGACACAATTAAGTGGCGGTGGGGATGGAGATGGAGATGGAGATGAGGTTAGGGTGTGAGATGGAGGTGGAGATAGAAATGGAGATGAAGTAGATTCAATACCACAAAAGGTATCTGAGAAAAGGATCCTTTAATATTTGTTTAGCACTGGCTTTTATTATACTTCATTTAATAAACATTTAAACCACAAATAAGAAGGCTACGATTACGTGTCAACCCGACTACGAGAATGATCAAGAATATATATATTTTATGGAGTCTCAGCACCTTTGGGGCTAAAAAAAAGAAATAAATATTTCACTTAAATTAAGTAAATATTTTAGCAGAGCTTAAGTAAAAGACAAAACGTAAAGGGGGACAATCAAATAAAGAGATGCATAAAGAATGAATGATAGTGACGAAGAGAGAGAGGGAAGCAGAGTGTTGGGAACAAAACAAGTGCTTTAAAAATAATGTTAGAGTCTGTTCTTTAGTTTTTGCGTTTTCGTTCGCTGCTTTTATGCGCTTCCATGTGGCATTTTGTACGTGGCAGGATGAAGTGGAGTGGAGTGAAGTGGAGTAGAGTGGAGTGAAGAAGAGTGGATGGGCAGCTTAGGGTTTGAGGTTGTAAACAATGCAATGGCAATAACAAACGAAAAACGACAACAAAAAAATAAACCGGAAAAAGCATAAAATAGAAAAACAAAAATGAAAATAAAAAAAAAAATTGAAGAAGAGTAGGAAAAACCATTGAGCAAATATTTAACAAAGCGCAAAATTGCAGCATTTTTCTTTTATTTGCATATTTAATTTGTTTTGAGGTTTTTTCTACCGCTGCACAAAAACACATAACAAAGCGAAGACGCAACGACTACAAAATACCCTATTAAAAAAGGTTTCATACCCAGCTACTATGACAGGCAAAGCTTTCATAAAGCAGTGCACTGCTTGTATGCACACATTTTAGTTGCTGACATATCATCTGTCAGTGTTTACAGGGTGTCCGTAACAAAAACAATGCCAGTGTTTTAGGTGCGAGTGTGTAAAAACAAATGCAGCTACAGCAATCAGATTTACACAAGTATCAAAAGCACACACAACCACTGCTAAAGGAGTATGCTACAACTTTCTGCATATGCACATCTACATAGACCTACATAAACAACACATGTACAATTTGAAGATAACCAAAAATAACTATAAACTATAAGCACAGGCCGCTGCTCGGCCGCCGCTGCGCTATCGTCGCATCACAGTCGAACTTAGCTTTGAGCGCAGAACTGCTTTAAGTTGAACTCGAACCGCACACAGCCTTATCTCTAAATAAAAGCGCAGTATGACAAAGTATCAAACTGAACTTCATAGCTTAAGCATGCTGCAGGCAGAGCTTTCATTGTATTGAGCAGTAAGCATGCATGTGTGATTTTCGATCAAAAGCTTGGTGTGGATGTATAGTAGAAAAGAGCTTTAATATTGCTTCTTATTAAACACGTGCAAAATTTGAGCAAAAATTCAATGCTATTGTTGTTGTTTGTCGGTACAGTTGATAGCTCTGCAGCTAAGCTGTTGTATGCCCATGTACAGCATTCAGGCAGAGATTTCAATAAGAGATGTAGGCACTGCTTATTCTTTGAGTGTGAGGGCCAATTAGTAAACAGTTTGCAAGAGCATTGAGATTATTGTTATATTTATGTTCGAAGTACAAGTATGGAAATTTTTGAACAGAGAACAAATATACATTGTATGCATTTATTAACTAGTTTATGGTATATTGGTATGACGTCAGTAAAATGTAGAGACACAAGTTCTGTTGAATAATAGAAAGAGTAAGGCTTGATTGAAACAATCGAAGGTTGTTGTAGTATTTTTTATTTATTTAGTAAAATGCATTTTTGGTCGGTAAAAAAAATGTTGCTACATCTGGTCTTAACTTTTCATGTTGCATCTGTTATTCATTACATTATTCATTCGCACTTAGTCACATTCAGATTCATTCGCGAACATCAGTTTGCACTTTTATAATAATTTTCCTGACATTTCGTACTACTTTTTGCTATGCAAAATGTTTGCCAAGTTGCGGTAGTTGTCTTCTTCTACCAGTACTTGTGGCAGCAGTAACAACAACAGCACCAATAACAACAACAACAACAATAACAACAACAATAACAAAAATAAAAACGCTGTTTAATTAAGGCCAACAGCAAAACAAAAGAGAAAACACAAAAAAATAAACTGTTGATGGGGGTCGATGGGTCACGGATTGTTGTGTCTCGTGTCTTGTTCACACTTTGCCCCAAGTGCAAAACGAACAGTAGAACACAAAACAGCACAAGAAGACAACAGCAACAAAACAAAAAACTAACAAAACACAAAAAAGAAATGGAAAAAAATAAGGAAAAAGCAGACAAAAGGCCGCCCACTCATTTTTGAAGGTTAAAGCCAGAGAGCAAGAACGAGAACCCGACCCATACCATCCCATCCACAGGCCAACCCATCGAAAACCCACACCTTCGCTTCTCCACTGCCCTGACCGTTGGCGGCAGTGCACACAGCAGGTGGGCGTGGCAAAAGACAGTTAGGCACCGCAAAGTGTCACACTCTAACAGCATTTTCATTAATCAAGTCGCAATGCGATGCCAAACACTACCTCCCACCCCATTCTCCTTACCCTCTTCTCATTACCCTTTGCTGTATAGCTCATTTGCTATCAACCTGAGCAACGGCAGCCGCAGCGGCAGCGCAATTCAACTTTTATCCATTGTCTCTCACTTAACTGAGCTCCTACGGACCTCTTGTTGTTGTTGTTGTTTTTGTTATTGCTGTTGTTGTTGAAGTTGCTATTGTCGTTCGCGGTTTTCCGACATTTGCTTTACCTTAGCCTCAGTCACACACTCAACAGAGTCCTTTTTCTGCTCCCATCCATGTCTCTGACTCTGTCTATACTTCTGTCTTTGCCTCTGGTTCTGCCTCTGCCTCTGATTCAACCGCAACATCATTCAGTGCATAGTATGTCACGTTAATTGAATAACGTAATGCATAACGTAATGAAGAGCGTTAACAGCCGTAATTAAAAGTGTCAGACATAAACAGTTAAACAGCTGGGACTCAAAAAAACTGTTACGGCTCCACGTGTTTTTATATAAAAGAAAATGGTTCTTTAAGGACCTGCTAACAAACGAAATGCAAACGAGAAACGTAATTCTTAGGAGAAACTTCAATGGGAAAATGAACAAATGATCAAATGATCAAATGACTATAGTAAGCAAGTGAATAATGAACAATGAATATATGCATGATCAGCTAAAACTAGATGAATAATGAAATTAATTTTGAGAGAATTTGCGATTGACTGAAATGAACTGCGTACAGTGGGCACAGAAATAAATGGTAAATAGTGATAAAGTGATCAAAGGATCAAATGAAACGAAGAAAGGACGACTTAACGTTGTTTGAATAAGAATTAAAAGGAAATCAAATTAAAACGATCTAGTTTATGCTGTGATGAAACGAACAAAAGAAGAAATTATTATTTGAATAAACGAATTGATTCAATTAATAATCAACCAAGTACCAAATAGTAATTAAAGCAGTGATATAAAACGTGACAAGACTATAAAAATAATATATAGTATGATAAACAGAAATAAATGATGTAACACTAAAAAATGAACAAATGAATGTGTGAATGAATAAAAAAATGAATGATTGAAATGAATAAACATTCCAATAAACTTGTTTCTAACAACTCTGTCGCAGGATATGCACGAATGGTGACTGCATAACAAAAGCTTAGATTGCGTTTTGCACTAACGATTGCAACGTAACTCTACACACACACACACACACACACACACACAAATATACATTCGCACATTTTCACACGCACATAGAGATATACCTAACACATAACGCAGCTCACATTGATTGAGCCTTTTCGTGACGAGTCCTGCGAATGAAACAGTTATCAGCGTCAAGGTTAGGTACCAGGCCTACTCCTGTACACCATGTCCTGGCACTCTGCATACTGTGACCCCTTTATGCTACAATCCTTTACATCCCTTTATCCAACCCATTACTTCATCCCCTACCTCTCTTTCTCGTAGACTTTACCGTCTGCTTCATTGTTCAGGTGTCAAGCGCTGCGACCTTTCACGCACCTTTTGCAACTACAATAAAAATACATTTCATTTACATATTTACATATATAACTATATAACAGTATAATTAATATATATATATATATAAGTGTTCTTTGTATACCTTTTTTCTTATCCACAAAAACTTTTTTTTCGCTTTGTTGCGCACTTTCTTTTCAGGTGGGTTCTGCTGAAGGAGTAAAGGAGAAGCAGTAGAACAGGTGCTCCGTAACGAAAGGGGAAAGTGAAGCAGAGCAAAGCATTAATTAATCACAGTTTTGTCTGTCGCAAAACAACAAGAAAAACAAGAAGAACAACAAAGAAAAAACGAACGAACAAGCCACACAGAGCAAAGCTCGAAAACGAATCAAATTAAGAGCGCGTCAAAGGGATTACCGCACACAACGAGCCGAAAGGAAAAGCTCAAAGAGAAAGAAGAAGTAAAGTAAAAGAGAGATCAGGTGAAAACACATATAACCAAGAAGCAGAAGCTTAAGAAATACGTGACAAAAGAGGTGAAGTTAAATAATTGAGGTTAAGAACAAAATAAGAAGGAGGCGATAGCCACTTTGTGAGGACACGTCACGATTTAACATAAGTAACACTGCTAAAATTAACAGTTAAAATAACAGCAATTATGAAACAGAGACAAGGAAATAATAGTAGGCGGCGGCAGCGGCCACTGTTAACATTGTTTCTACTGGTTTTGGGTGTAATCTTCATTCAGGAGACACTGGGACATAAGGATTGGATGCAGAACTGCAGCAACTGCCATTGCCATTGGAATTCGGGTAAAAAAAGCGCGGATTGCAAGGGCAAGAAACTAACAAAGATACCCCAGGATATGAGTAATGAGATGCAAGTGGTAGACTTTTCACAAAATCAAATCCCCGAGCTGCGACGGGAAGAGTTTCAGGAGGCAGGACTACAGAATTTGCATAAGATCTATTTGCGTAACTGCAGCATACAGGAGGTTAATCGGGATGCATTCAAGGGATTGCCAATACTAATCGAACTAGATATGTCCAATAATCGCATACGACAATTGCATCCCAGCACCTTTGAGGGCATAGAGAAGCTACGCAATGTCATCATTAATAACAATGAGATTGAGGTCCTGGAAAGTAAACTGTTTATCAATTTGCCCTTCCTGTCACGTGTCGAATTTAACAACAACCGCCTTAAGCAGGTGCAACTAAATGTCTTTGGTGGCCCTCTGAGCGCAATCTCCCTGGAACAGAATCTATTGACCCACCTGCACAAGGAAACCTTTGCCAGTCTTCCGAAGCTCAACTATTTATCACTCCAGGGTAATGCCTGGAACTGCAGCTGTGAGCTGCAGGAGTTCCGTGACTTTGCCATAACCAAACGTCTCTATACACCACCCACCGATTGTCGGGAGCCTCCCCAGCTGCGTGGTAAACTATGGAGCGAGGTGTCATCCGAGAACTTTGCCTGTCGTCCCCGTATATTGGGCTCAGTACGATCTTTTGTGGAGGCCAATCAGGATAACATTACACTCCCGTGTCGCATTATTGGCACTCCCCGACCAAATGTTACTTGGATTTATAACAAACGCACATTGAATCCAGGACTTAATGATCATCACATACGCATATTAAATTCAGTGGAACAGATGAACGTTCAGCAACAACCAGCACAGGTAATGACCTCTGAGCTAAGGATCTATGGTGTCAGGACCTCCGATAAAGGTGCCTACATCTGTGTGGCAGATAATCGTGGCGGCAAGGCCGAAGCTGAGTTCCAGCTTCTCGTCAATGGTGACTATATTGGTGCATCCTCTGGTTCCGATGGTCTGGGTGGCTTAAGTCTCAGCGGTGCCATTGGTGCCTCTACTAGTGATCCACAAACCAGCCTAGTCCTTGTCATTTGTGTCATTGCAACTGCATTTCTGGTGCTGCTCATATGTCTGGTGTTGGTCCTTTTTTGGTATTGCCGCCGCATCAAGACCTACCAGAAGGACAACACAATGATGAGCGGCGATGGTTTAATATCTTGTAAACTGGACAAGGCACACAACAGTTCTATGCTCGAGGGCTCTGTCATTATGGAAATGCAAAAGAGTCTCCTTAACGAGGTTAATCCTGTCGAGAAACCACCGCGTCGCACTGATATCGAAAGCGTAGATGGTGGCGATGACGTTCATGAAATTAAGAAGACACTTCTCGATGAAACAGTCTATGGTAAGTTAACACTTAAGTATTCCACTATATATATAAAATATAAATTAGCATATTTGATTGAGTTCAGGAACTGCCTATGTTTGTCTTTAATTTGTGTACACTTTATAGATTGATTATTATACTACTACACTTTTTTGTCAGTTCTAAAACATAAGAAACATGGCTATAACATAAGCTTAACATAATCATATCAGAAAATATGAATAGACCTGACATTGCATACTTAACAGTGCGTTAACAGAAGCTTAACAGCTCAGAGCATTTAATTAAACTGTTTACAAATGTTTTTCAGCTGCTTATATTAACAGTCAGATATAGCGCTTGGGGGGCATAGAGCAGGGTGAGTGGGTGGTGAGAGATTAAAGGTATACTGCAATATTGGAATATGTAAATCCAATTTTTGGCAGTTCTCGCGCCTCTTTTCAATGGTTCACACACACAAAATGTAAAACAATTTAATTCAAAATGGCGTCCAAAAACAGGCGTTTCTGTGCAGGGCTTGTTTGTCCATTAACAATGGGCGGTTAGGTTATGGGTGTTGCCAAAGGGGGGGAAGGGATCATGGGCATGAGTGTATCTAGTGTGTCCGGTGTGTGTGCTGTGTGTGGTGTGTGTGGCAGCGCAAATTGCACATTTGATCTATTTGTTGAATATTTCCAGTCGAGTGCAGCGGCAGCTCGACAATTTAGCTCACATTTTTTGCAGCAACATCAACATCAACACCAACAAACACACATAATACATAAAACAAAAGCGAAAAAAACATATACAAATACACACACATACACAGCAGCAGCACCCACACAGACACACACATTCACGTAGACACTATACATTTGTATCTATTACTTCCGCAGCATTTGGCAACATTGGACACCAGCTTTGGGGTAAATATAAAAGCAAATATACCCAAACAACAGCAGCAACAACATTTGTAACAATGCTAGCAACAACAACAACAACAACAACAATAGTAACAACAATAGCAGCGGATGTTTGCTTTAAATTTCCAATTGGCAATCACATTGCAATGACAATTGAAAAGCCAATTGAATGCAATTGATGTTGCAGTTGATTCATTGTTGTTGCTGTTATTGTTGTGGTACATTGTTCATTGAAGATTTGGCTAAAACAATCAGTGACGTGCGCCAAAATCCAAACCCAACTAGAAGGGTCACTTCTAATGCTGATGCTGATTTATCAATTGCAGCTTCCATACGATTATGCCCCCAAATGACAACAGCTTAAACTGTTGCAACATGTGGCATCCCGCATGTACAAGTACACACTCATAATAGCCTCCCTCCCCTTCCTCTTTTTAGCCCCTTTGCCTTTTGAAATAAAGCAAAAAGAAGCTACTGTATTTGTGCAAAATTGAAAAGCATTGGAACATGTTTAAATAATCATCTGAGATCTCATAAAGTATATATATTCTTGATCAGGTCGACTATCCGAGTGGATCTAGTCCGTTCTAGAGCTAGAGCAACAAAATTTGGTTTCCATTTTGTTCTTCCCAATAAGATATCTTAGCTACACAAAGCAGGGATAGCACAGAGATGCTAGCACAGAGAAATTAATAATGAATTTAACATAAGACTTAACAGAATTCTAAAAGTGTAAGCATATTTTCCATAAATAGTAATTTTTATTTATTTTTGTGCCTGAATGAAAATTGCAGTTGGAACTTAAATCCAATGAGAACTAATAAAATATGCTTGAATTGAATAGAAACTAATGTATTAATAAGAGAATTAATATTAATTTATCTCTCTTTTTCTCTCTCTCTCTCTTTTCTCTTTTTTTTCTCTTTTCTTTCCTCCCTTTTAACACGCGGCGTTCATGTTGCAGTTGCGAATCATTCGCGAGATGATGAGACACACTCAGTAGCGCTGTCGGACACAACAACAACTGTTAGGTCGAGGCACACCTATGTGGATGATGCATATGGTAATAGCTTGCCACCGGATCTATTGGCATTCCCAGCACGTGTGCCACCCACATCACCCTCGATGCAATCATCACAGTCCAATATACCGGATCAGGTTATCTATGGCATACGGTCGCCGCCACCGTTGACGAGTCCTGTGTATGCGCATATGACACCGCATGGCATCTATGGTACCACAACGATTGCAGCTGCCACACATAATGGATTCATGACGTTGCAACATCCCAAGTCGCGTAACCTGGCGCTAATTGCCACAGCCAATAGTCGACACCAACAGCAGCAGCAGCAGCAACACCAGCAACAGCAATTGGCTGCTGCAGTTTTGCAACATCAACAATCTTCGGCATCACCGTTCCTACCCGCACCTGTTGTCTATTCCCCTGCCCAAACTGTGGTCATGAAACAGGGCTATATGACAATACCACGTAAGCCGCGTGTACCCAGCTGGGCACCTAGCACATCGGGTGCTGCTGCTGCTGCTGCTGCTGCCGTGCATCATGGCACACAACTTAGCGAATTTCAATCGCCCACCTCACCGAATCCCAGCGAAACGGGCACAGCTACCACCGCAGAACTCCAGGCGGAGCCAGTCTATGATAACTTGGGACTGCGTACCACAGCTGCTGGTAGTTCAACATTGAATCTGCACAAAATGCAGGGTGCCACTGCACAGGGTAACCAACAGCAGCAACAACAACAACAACAACAGCAACAGCAACAGCAGCAGTATACGATGCGTGATCGCCCATTGCCAGCCACGCCCAGTCTGACATCGGTTGCCTCAGCGGCAAATGCAAGCAAAATCTATGAGCCCATACACGAGTTGATACAACAGCAACAGGCAATGCAATCACAATACCTACACCAACAACAACAGCAACTCTACAACACACAGGACACAGAGCCACTGTATGGCGCTAGGCATCACGGGATAACGATATTGCCGGGTTCCAGCATTAGTGGAGCAGGTCTTGGTTCTCCCGGTACAGCTGGAGGAACAGTAGCTGGAAGTGGCATATCGCCAACACATGCTGGTGCTGGTGATTCACCAAAGATAGCCAAGATACCACCAAGACCACCACCGAAACCCAAGAAGAAAATGTCAGTGACAGCGACGCGCAGCGGACAAGGCAGCACAAGTCAATTGTTCGATGATGAGGGGGAGGATGGCACTGAGGTTTAGTTTAACTTTATTTAAACAGCAGCAACTACAGCAGCTACAGCAGCAGGAGAAGAAGAAGTATAACTAAACGAGAAGAAGGACAACAAGAAGATTAGAATGAAAGAACGTTAAAAAGTAGAAAGCAATTTTGGCACTCAACGTTTGTTAACGTCGATTGAATTAATCCCGAAAAATTCTTCAATACTTTCTCCTACTTTCTCTCTTAGTTTCTCTCTAACTCATACACACACATACTGTAACTATTGCTGTCTTTATTTAACACACGCAACGCGCGTGTGTGACTTGTGTGCCAAACCGACTGATGTAGAAATTAGTGAAAAAAGATAATGAAAATGATACAGAGACACATTAGGGTGACCCAAGACAGTTAAGAAAGTTAAAGGAAAAACGAAACCCATAAAAAAAAGAAGAAATAAATACAGATAAAGAAGAAATAAATGCAGAATCTTAAGAACAAATGCTACAGCAGCCTAAAAGAAAAAGTAGCAAAGAAAATAAAATTGATGAAAAAATTTCCTTTAAGAATCGGCAAGCAAAATTCTAAGCAAAGTGCAGAAAAAAGAAATGAAAACGATGTAAAAATTCAATTTTAATTAAAATATTATTAATAATAATAATATTAGGAATAAGAATAATAGTAATAATAATAATTAACTATATAAAGTTATATAAGCCCCATTCCTATCCACAAACTCATCCCTGCCTCATCCATTGCTCCTTAACCTTAACCCAAAAATTAACTCTTTTTTTTTTTGCTGTAGGTTAGTCATAAATATATATACATATATATACATATATATATATATATATATATATATATATATATATTATAGCATTTAAGGAATGTTTCGCCAGAAAGATTTTAAAAGATGAAAGAGAAAAAAATATGAAAAAGTTTATCCAAAAGACGAAAAGAAAATTATAAGAAAATTCACTTCACGTTAGAAAATTTTATAAGGTAACAAAAAAAGAAAATTGTAAATTTATAATATATATATATATATATATATATATATATATATATATATATATATATATATATATATTAAATACATATACATATATATGATATATAATCTATAGTATATAGTATTAAAAATTATATAATATATATTCCAAACATATATACACACCCATACAACTACTATATACACACATAAATTATAACATAAAACTATTTTTTTTTTTTGAATAAATTTAAAATAAATTTAATGAAATCTGAACGTAATTAAAAAAATACGAAAAACTTTCGTATAGCACCTAGAATGTAAGTATATATATATATATATATATATATATATATAGTAATTATATATAACATATATATATATATATATATATATATATATATATATATATATATATATATATATTATATTATATTAGTTATAGGTATTCGATATTTCGCATTCTTAACTTTCAAAGAAAAAATATTTCTTCAAGAGAAATATGCATATATATATGTAAAAGAGTTACATATATAAATATATATATACATATATTTGTCTGTCTGTCTATTTAACTAAATGTAAAAATCTACTGCTATATATACATACTTATATATACAGTTTATATATATATGCTATATATATATAAACAATAAAGAAAAAAGCAAAAAAGAAAATTTCAAGCATTACAAAAATTCAAGTGTAAAATAGCGATTAGCATAAGATATGCTTATATACACACATACATACGTACATATATATATATATGTAACTCTAGGCTCTAGCTGTAAATGTTTAGCTTACACCACATATACATACACACACACAGATACATAAGCAAACTACTGCAATAGCAGGAAAAAGAGAAAGATAAAAAAAATTATTTCAAAAATAAAATAATAGAAAATTAAAAACAACAGCAAAATAAAACTAATTACTAAAAAAAAAATAAACAAAATTAAAATATTCTAAATAAAATACTTACAAACAAAAAAAAATGAAAAGAATTAAGAACTAAGTACATATATACGTGCATAAAAGCTCTAAGGATAGTAAAAGAAAGAGAGAGAGAGTGTAAGCGCATAGCTAAAGTAGTTACAGGTACAGTTGCCACTACAAACCCAAAGTTAGCCTTTTGAGACACCCCACACACACACACACACACACACATACACACACAAAATGAGCTTAACACGCAACCCATCACACACACACACACACACAAACAAACACATATACAACGCACATACAATTAATGCGATTTTTTTTAATAAGTTTTTTTAAGTGAAAATTTCTGTTTTTTTTAGTTTTAATTTTCACAGAAACACACTCACAAACACACACAGATTGTTTTTTTTATTCTTTTATTTTTTTTATTTTTTATTATTCAGATATGTCTTTAAAAAAAATTAAGCAAAAGACACACACAGAGCTGGCGCATTATATAGTCTAACTGGTTAAGGTTAAACCAAATTGTATAGTGACGCAATTTATAAAAGTAATATTATATATATATATTACGTTATATATATATACACATAAACACTATACAAAATACTACACGCCTTCTACTTGCCGCCCCTATGGACCAAGTTCTCCTTTACCCCTTTACCCGAATTCAACCCAATATTCTTCTTATTTCTCTCTCAAAATTTTTTACATTTTCTTTTAAAGAGCAAAAAAGTATTAAATATTTTATAAAATACAAAAAAGAAAACAGAACTTTTACTTAATATAATTATGTATTTAGCTTTAAGTTATTATATTTTTTTTATATACAATTTATATATCCTTTAATGTCCTTACATGTTTTTTGTCTGCATCTATACAATATGTTTATTTATTAAAAACAAAAATTTTTTTTTGCCTCCTAAATGTTCTCTAAACGTTAATTGTTTGCAACGCATAAATACATACAAATACATGCATACTATATATATATATATATATCTTTATGTATACATACACACACACATACATATATATATAAACATATATATATATATATATATATATATATATATATATATATATATATATATATATATATATATATATATATATATATATATATATGTATAAACTAAAGATGTGTATGTAAATCGCTCGAAAGGATCTCGACAAATTGCTTAAAAAAAAAAAGAATTAAAATAAAATATTATAGAAAAAAAGAATGAAGAAAGAGAGAAAAACACATTCAAAGCAAAGCAAAAGAATCGTGAATTATTTTTTTTTTCTTGGTAAAATATTCAGAAGAAAAAATATAAAATCAATTAAATATAAAAGCAAAAAAATATTAAAAAAAACAAATACTGAAAAATATAAAGTAAAAAACAGAAGAAAATCTAAATAATTTTAACACATTTTAAAGTAAATGTAATCACAATTACGATCGATACAGAATAATAATAATAATAATAATATTGATAATAATACTAATAATTATTATAATAACAATAATAATAATTAAAACAAAGGGTTCTTTTAGATAAGTTTCATATAATTTTGCATTGTTTTCCTAACACATTAAATATTAAATATTAAATTTAATTATAAATAAAAAATAAAAAGACGAATTAAAAAAAAAATTGTTATTTTATTTCATTATTTTTGGGTATTTTTATACAGGAAATTTACATAAATTCTACTTCGAGCAAGGACTTGTTTCCAATGCAAACAGAGTGTCGTTCAACAGTAGCCACAACTCTAAGTCCTTGTTAGACATGTTACTTCCTTTGCAACAAGGACATAAAAGCCCAATATACTCCAGCGGCACACTTTGTAATTTAAGAACTCTTTGCTCGCTCTCTTCTAATCGTTCATAATAGATATAAAATATCAACTTTGACTAACTTTAACTATTTTTAGTTAGAGCAACCGAAAACAACACCAAAATTTTGTGGCAAGTAGAATAATTTATTTTAAGTAGTTAATGGACAGGTGCCACGCCCATGTATATGCAAGAGAAAAGAGTCTACTGTTTCAGTGATATTTTCCTGATTTTAAAGTACCAACAAGTAAGAAATCTGTAGACGAGTGTACCCGACTACGAGAACTTCTTTGCTTACATACAATCACATACACACAAACACTCACAGTTTTAGTTCTAGCTGTTGCTCGCACATTTTATCCCCCTACCCCTTAAAATTTCTCTAGAACACTATACTCAATGTTGAATAACTTCCGTGTTTTTTATTCAATCTTAACGAAATTTAGAACGTAGGTCAAGAATAGTCAAAATATTATGTGTGCCAAAAATATATTTGATCGGTTAAGAACTGTGCTAAGTAATTGTGTTTGTCGTACTGCGGGGGTCAGAAAGGGTAATTGGACAGTCTTAAACAAATTCTTATAATGTATGAAAATAAGGAACCTTATTTTCCCGATCCGGGTCTTATAGTCTCTGACAAACAGGCGTTCATAAAGACGGACAGAGAGCAGATTTGATTGGATTGGATTGATCAAAGCTTAAAAAGTTGAATACAGATTTCCTAAATGAATTCTACTGGCTTAGTGCCTGGACAGCCAGTGAACTGTAAACTTGCATTAGGCGCTTGGTCAGTTTACTATATGTGATGGCTTTTGGTTGTGGAAGGAAGGAAGGGATTGTTGGGTGTGAACAGATACAAAATTACAATAAGTGAACAATATGCTTTAGAATTTAACTATATTTATAGCCGAAGGGACCGCAGGGCAGGTGAAGGGCAACAGCTGTTCCTCGTCCTCTTTACAGTCAACACCTATTGCTACGGCTGTGTGCCTTATTAAAACGTTTATCGAATGATGCAAAAATTTACCAAAATGCGACTACGCACAGCCGGAGTGGCAATGGATTAGTATGAGTATAGAAGATAGAAAGGTGGAGAGAGTAAAGAGTGTGAGGCAGGCGGAGGGGGAACAAAAGCTGCCGCAGCGATACAAACGCGCATAAATTTATTTTGAAATCCATATTTTGCATGACACAAATTTTATGTTTGCGTATGTTTGTGTGTGTGTGTGTGTGTGTGTATGAAGAGTATGATAATCAAAGTTTACTGCTTATAATTTGGCAACAAAAGTGCCGCAGGCTCTGGCCATTTTCCATGTATTTTATATGTATATTTGTTTATGTTATATAAGCGTACAACAGTTGCCAAGTACAATGGTCAAATTGCTAAATTTCATGTTATAATTACAACAAAGTTCATCGTTAAGCTAGCAAACTGTCATATGCATGTTACAGAAAATATCGAGAAAAAATAAAATGGACAAAATGAAAGCAGCAACACGGCAAACATAACATTAGCTTAACAGACTCCTGGAGGAAGCTTTACTGTATTACAAACATAAATTTAGATTCTTCCGAGTGCTATATATATATATATATATATATTTATAGTGAAGTTCAAGCTAAAAGGAGATATTAGCTTGCTCACTTTCATTTTGTTTTTGCTGCAATTGATTGAAATTACTTCAAGGGATTTGGCGCTTAAAAGTTTTTCTTTTAACAGTTGGTAAGTTAACAGCGCAGCTTAACAGCAAATATGTTAACGGCTTAACAGATTTTTCATTTCTCCCATGGTGCAGTGGATGCGGGCCATAGTGTCTTGCTTTGTGTGTGCATGTGTGGCTGTATTTGTTTGCGTGTGTGTGTTGAAAAACTGTTGGGCAAACATTGCACACAAATTTCGTATCTGTTTTGTTTTGCATGCTAAGCGGCAAAGTGGACCACAAACTACAAAACGGTAATTATTACTTGAGCCAAAGTATTTGCAAAGTTAAGCGCAACTTCGGCAACAGCAGCAGTAACAACAGCAGCAGTAGCGACAACAACAGTAGCGACAACTAAGAAACAAAGTTAACAAAATATGCAAAGCTTCATGTATGCGTTTCTCTTTCTATCTCCATCAATTAAACATGCTCTAGCCCGCTCTCTCGGCCATTTTAGTGCATTTCCTTATGCTCGCATACAAAACTTATGTGCGAAAATTTAATGTTGCCTACTTTTAAGGGCGCCCTCAAAATTATTCAAATCGAAGCACAAGCAGCAACAACGGCAAGCCCCAAGTAGTAAGCGAAGAAATAGAAGAACAATAAGAAGAAGTAGAAGTAAAAGAGTAAGCAATACAAGCAAGTAAAGCGTATATGCAAAATTAAAAATGAACCTTGCACGACTGCTGGCAGTACTTTACCAAAGCGGTCACACATACACACATGCTTGCTTGTATGAACACACATATGCACACTCACATAACAACAAACTATATACTGTATATCAACATCTACTTACCGCCCCTTTTATACTACTCTTCCAGCAAAGTTTATTCGACAATCGTAGAAAACTTTTGACATACAAAAAACAGTGAAATCAACAAAAATTCGCAATTTTATTATAAAATATATATATATATATATAGATAAGCCAAAGATTCTAAATAAGTCAGAGCCCCCATTTAAAATAGTTTGGTAGGTTAAAGATACTCACAATATATATAATAAAGGATCTAACTTAAATTTGATGAAACCTCGAGAAATTGTTGCTGCCAACTTATTGAAAATATTTGCACAAAATGGTTGCTTGATACACTTACAGCCAAATTTGTATATGTATTAGTTATGTTCATAAGGAGTGAATCCTTCACAAGTTGCAGCTTAAAGCGAAAGCTTATCGTTAAAATCTGCATACTATATATGTATATATATATATTTATATATATATAGATTGATATAAAGATTATAACATTTGCGGCAGCTACTTTGTTGTTGTTCAATAATCGCGTTGCTCAACAGATTGAGAAAATGGAGATGAAGAACAAGAAAAAAGAGAAGCTGAAATAAAGGGAAAAAAGAGAGAAAAAACTATTGGAATAAACTCATGAAAGTTTTAATAGCTGCCACGATGCGCTTAATCAAGTTTGAGACTTTAATGGGCAACAGCTATTAGGGTGTATATATATATATATATATATATATATATATATATATATATATATATATATATATATACATATAGATATATATAGTGAGTATGCCCTGTAGCAGTAGCAGAAACGTCAGCCCCTCCACCTTTTACTTTAGCAACCGCTTAACCCCCTCGATATGCCTCATTACTAGCAACTTAAAGGACAAAATGTAAAACTAATATTGAAATCAACTTTTCAACAAGCTTTTCTCATAATGTTTTCTCTTCCCGTCGTAGTGGTAGAGTGCAGAGGTCAACATTTTAGGTGGCATGCCTAAAAGCATACTGCGCCTCCTTTCACAACATGTTGCCAAAAGAAAAAGGAAACACAAAAAACTTTTTTATTTCCAACTTAAAGTCGCTAGCTTAAAGTTCCAACAATAAAGTATAAAAATACAAGAGAAAAGACAAAATGCAAACACGAAAAAAACAAAAACAAAAAATGAATTTCAAAAATAACAACAACATAAACAACAACAAAAGAGAAACACAAGTTGAAGATGAGCAACAAAAGAAAATCTAAAAACTCAGCTCAAGCAGCTATATTGATGCGCTGCTTCTTAGCTTATGGAGGAAAACTTGTGATAGTCAAAGAAAGAGAGGCACAAAGAGAGATAGAGACAGAGAGATAGAGAGAGAAAGGCAGAGTACAGTAGTAGTAGTATGGATGGTGGGTAGAGGGTGTGGAAGGACGTCGCAACTTTATCTACAAATTGGACAGTTTGACAGCTCAAAGACTTTTTCATAAACTAGCGTAACTTTTCGTGTTGCGCCCCAAAATGAAAATCAACAGCAACAAGAACAACATCAATAACATACCCAAAACAAGGAACTCGAGGAAGGGGGAAAAAACAAAAAGCAAAAACAAAAGCAACGGCAAGCAAGCAGCTACATCAAGAGATGCCACAGCTCTTGGTGTCTGTCAGTTTTATAGTTGCCTCTTTTTTAAAGATTTACAACATTATAGTTCACACAGTAAGAAGAAGAAAGAAAACAAAAACAGAGTAACATATATAGCCACAAACACTTGCAGCACTTGCAACCCTGAATTCTTTGAGTCTTTAAATTCCTGATCCTGATTCTAGTAATCCGTGGCTGCAGTTCGTTCCTGTGTCTCTTTCTTGAATTCTTTCTCCCTGGAACATCATGCTTCTCCCTGAAGCTGGATCCTTCCCTGTTACTCCGCGTTTTCTCTTTGGTTCCATTTTGGTACCTCGTTAGACTATCGCTGCTTTAAATAAATAAATGAAATTTACAGCAACTTTAACCTTTAGATAAATAAAGAGGTTTCGGATTAAATTTAAGCGGTATCCACGACCCTTAAAGGCTGAAACTTTCATTACTTACTAGGGTTTAGTATTTCTGGAAACAAATAGAACATAATCTACTTCTCCTTCTACTTAATCTTCTTCATTTTCTTTGCTTTCCATTGTGAGCATCAAAGCAATTTGAACTAAGCCTTCTTCGGCAATAAAATGACATTTCCTTTCTTTCACCACTCTCCGTTCCCTTAGGAGGAACTTACGCCAGTCTATTATCGAATTTTTTGAACATATTTTGTTAAAATATATTTTCCATGAAAATCTAATTTTCAGATGTTAAAAATGTCAAATTTTCCGAAATTTTTTCGTAAATTTTTACGGTAAATTTTACTAAAAATTTTGCTCTTCCTTTTTCCTTATTACATTTACTTTTTTTCTATTTTCTGTCTTAGTGCAGTAAAATTGCGGCGTTAATTAAAGTAAAGTTATGAATATTGCTGTAAAAGGCTTTTAATCTGTGTTTCGGCGTGTGGGTGTCTTAGGATATAAATGAAAGGAGAAGAAGGGGGATTGGCAGGTAGGAAGTAGAGGAGAAGCTGTAATTGAAGGATATGCTACAGTTTGGTTGGTCGGTCAGACGGCCACTCATTGCACTTTATGCGTTAAAAATATAATTTCTCGAGTGCTTTTGTGGCTAGCAGCGTCAACTAAGCTGGCAGCGACGCGCAGCGCCCAACGCGACTGCGGCCCCTTTTTGGTATGCAACAATTTTTTTTTTTTTTTTATATACTTTTACTTTGCCAGCGACTGACTTTGCATGTGGGTGTTTGTGTGTGTGTTTTGTATGTTGAGTGGCACTTGCATATGCAGCTCTTGGCTTTTGACACACGCACACACGCACACACACACACACAACACACATTAACACTCATCTGGTAGACGCGCCACTTGAGTTGTTGTTTAAAAATGATTAAAAGCTAGAGAGAAGAAAGACAGAGAGAGACAGAAAGAGAGCAAAGGGTAAAACAACAACAACAACAACAGCAACAGCCGCAGCCTTTAATAAACAAGTGGGAATCTTCTAGGTCCCCAATAAACGACTATCGCATACCCTTTGATCCTCTCGAGGTCCTCAAACTTTGTTCTTTATAGATTCCTATTTTTTTTTTTTTACTGTAGCTACAAGTTAAAAATTGCATTTTCATTTGAGTTAAAATAATAAAACGTATTTTATCTTTGTATTTAAATGTTATTTTATTAATTTAAATTTCTTTTTATTTACATTTCCGAATGTGGGGAAAGTCTTAAACACCTCGCTATAACTAACAAAATTTCATAGGCTTAAAGTAAATGAAGCTTGGAGATTGAAATTAAATTGCAGTAAGACAGAGACAGAGACAGAGACAGACAGATGATGATGTCGGAGAAGGGAAGTAAAGTGCAAAAGAGTCAAAGGCGTGAAGAGGTTGCTGTGTGTGGCAGCACAGCAAAATGAGTGCCACTTACCGCTTGTCGCACAGACATCGTCAGGTGCTGACTCTATAATTTAAAAGTCGCAGAAGACACGAATGCAACTGGACAGTGGGCACAAAACGAGAATATCGCTTCAAAAAAAAAAACAACTAAAGAAACTACATGGAAAACGAAGAATCCTTAAATCTGTCCTTCCTCAATTTTACCTTGCCCAACGCTATCCATCCTTGTGTAACAGTTTTTAAAGGCCTCTTAAGGAAATCCATAACAAATAGTTTTCGTTCCACTGTGCTGGCTATAGAGTACAACCTTTGGACGTTCTTTTGTTTCTGCTTTTATTTTTGGCACGTGTGCAAATCATTTACTGTTTCATATGTTTTAAATGCTTTTGTACGTTTCTGCACCTGGTCCTTTTAACTCCTATCCTCCCTTCCACTCCCTCCTTCTTTCTCCCACTCCTTATCGTCAGCATTGTATAGTATTCACCTCTTCCAAACCATAGAAAGAGCTACACATTACCTTCCTTATATCTTTTGATGTGATTTATACAAAAACTCTCCTTAAAGTCCCACTCGCGAAGACACTATGCAGGACATATTCCAAAGTTCTTTTACAGTCCTTATCTACCTTAAAGGTTTCCCGTGCTTCAGATAGCATACCATGCTTAAAAATTTAATTACCCTACTAAAAAAGAAGATTCCATATTATCTCCGTCTGATGATATTCCTGCCTAAGATCATCGAACGTCGCCAAATGACCCTGAACCAAATAGATCTCCCGGTTCTGCTCCCCCTTTAGTTGCTCATTTTCAGCCGAGACTAGAACTATATAAGCTTCCTTCTTTCTCCCACTCCTTATCGTCAGCATTGTATAGCATTCACCTCTTCCAAACCATAGAAAGAGCTACACATCACCTTCCTTATATCTTTTGATGTGATTTATACAAAAACTCTCCTTAAAGTCCCACTCGCGAAGACACTGTGCAGGACATATTCCAAAGTTCTTTTACAGTCCTTATCTGCCTTAAAGCTTTCCCGTGCTTCTGATAGCATACCACAATGATTCTCTATGTTTTTTTAAAATTCAATTACCCTATTCAAAAAGAAGGTTCCATATTCTCTCCGTCTGATGATATTCCTGCCTAAGATCATCGAACGTCGCCAAATGACCCTGAACCAAATGGATCTCCCGGTTCTTGCTCCCCCTTTAGTTGCTAATTTTCAGCCGAGACTAGAACTATATAAGCTTCCTTCTTTCTCCCACTCCTTATCGTCAGCAGCGTATAGCATTCACCTCTTTCAAACCATAGGAGCTACACATCACCTTCTTTATCTTTTAAAGTGATTTATGCAAAAACTCTCCTAAAAGTCCCACTCGCCAAGACAGTTTTCAAGAGATATTCCAAAGTTCTTTTACAGTCCTTATCTGCCTTAAAGCTTTCCCGTACTTCTCATAGAATACCACAATATGTCTCTGTTTCAAAATTTAATTACCCTATTAAAAAAGAAGGTTCCATATTCTCTCCGTCTGAGGATATTCCTGCCTAAGATCATCGATCGTCGCAGAAGCAAATGGATCTCCCTGACCTCGCTTCCTTTTAGTTGCCCATTTTTAACCGAGACTAGAACTTGATAAGCTTGAATAGTTCTTACACATATCCTTGATGAACCTCGTTGGGAATAACCATGAGGCACAAATTTTTTTCTAGGACACAGTCTCTCACAGTAAGCAGTTCCAACTGAATAATTTGGCATTCCTTAGCCTGGTTTAAAATGTGGTTAGGCTCTAAGAGATATTTGGATATATGTTAAATTTAGGGAGCGCGGCAAGGATATTTTTAAGGTGACCATACAGCTGCCAATTAGCTTAAAATGTCGGACTTTTTGAGATGTTCCTGGGGAGACATATTAAAGCTTCGAGTTGCAGGGATAAAAATTTATATTATGAGTTTTGATTGCTAGAAATTGGATAAAAGAATGTAAAGCTGAGTTCAAAAGAATAGGATGGCAATAAAGCAATCGAAGAAGAATTAAGAAAAAACAAATTCTTTATAATTATTTTCAGATTAGATCAGATCATATCAAAACAGATGATAATTAGTTAAAATAATACAAGTTGTAAAAGAGAAGTAAAAAAGGATTGGTGAATTAAGGAAGAAAAGAGAAAAAAAAGGGGGAAAACCAATGGAAAATATTTTTGTTTATAAACTGTAAAAATTTCTATAACAAATTTGATTTTTTGCTTTGTTTGTTTTGTGTTTTGTTTTGTTTAGTTTTTTTTTTTTCTTTCTTTTTTATTATTATTTTTTAAGCTTTTTGCGTTGCCTTCCTTTATGTTTATGCATCTTCTTTCGCTTTATCTTCTATATCTATACATAGAAATATGTATGTATTATTGTGTGTGTGTGTGTGTGTGTGCATGTGTGTGTGCATGTGTGTGTGCATGTGTGTGTGTGCATGTGTGTGTGTGTGTATGATTCATTGCCTGTCATATAAAATTTATTCTTCACGTTGCATTGTAACACAATTCATGCCGCATCTGTCTTGGTGTGTGTGTGTATTTCTGTATTGGTGTATGTGTGTATGTGTGTGTGTATGTGTGTGTATGTGTGTGTGTGTGTGTGTGTGTGTGTGTGTGTGTGTGTGTGTGTGTGTGTTGATCATTCATGAATACAAAAACCGCAAAGCTTTCTCAGGTGACACGTCCACACGCATCTTCTTCCATCACGTGACGACAGCTACTGCTGCTGCTGCTGCAGTTCTTCTTCGCTTTCTACTTCTTTTCCCTTTTATTAGTGGTTCTGTTATTATTATTGTTATTGTTGTTCTTGTTAAAAAATTTGCTATTTATTGATGTCTGTTCCTGCTCGTTGTTGTTGTTATTGTTGTTGTTGTTTATGGGATTATAGTAAATATTTGTTTGTTAATGTTTCATAGTGTTCAATGTTAATGTTGCTGTTGGTTGTTGCTGTTGATGTTGCTGTTGTTGTTGTTGTTGTTGTTGAAGCAGTCTTTTGATTGCATTCTAAGACGCTGCTGCAGCTGCCGCTGCTGTTGGTGTTGGTGTGGACGAGGAGGAAGAAGAGGACGTTGAAGCAGTCGCATTTGCAGTTGTTGTTGTTGCTATTGGTGTTTGTGTTGCTGTTGGTGTTGGTGTTGGTGTCGGTGTTGTTGGCGTATCATTGGTATCAAAATGATTCATTTGCTGTTGCTCCTCTTCGGCACGCAGCTTAGCTGCTTCCTTCTCCTGTAGCTGTGCCTCCAACTCCTCAATATTGCGGAAGATACGTGCATATTGGAAACGCTGCTGACATGACAGTTTATAGGCATCCGCTTCCTTTTCACAATCCCCAAACACATCGCCGTCCCGCAACGCCGTGTAAATCTTGATGGCCTCCTGCCGAAGAGGAAGAATGGAAAAAAAGATGGAATATATTTAGAGCTTGGAAATTAGATTTAAAGATTTAAATTATATACCTCTAATCTCAGCTTGCTGAGATTGAAGCTAGTGATGAGCTTAATAGCCGCATCCTTTTTACTCTCATCAAGTTCATAGAGACCACGTGCTCCCTCATATAAATGCAATATGGAAGATGCATGATACTTGGCTATAAACTCATCATTCAGCTGTTGGGGCGTCTTAGTGCCTATCAGTTCTTTGGTGGCCTTATCCAGCACCTGCTGGACGTGCACATTGAACGGCTGCTCCTTGGCGGCACTGGTCAAAGCCTTTATGAAACGTATTATGCAACTATGCAGAACTGGATGCGTTGCATCCAAAGCACGTGCACGTCGTATCGATTGTAGCATTAGAAGCAACTTGTTCTTCCGATAATAAACCTCAAAGGCAAGTAAATGCGTATCGATTCGCTCTTTGGCTAATTGCTGCAACGGCTTAAGGAAATCGATTGCTTTCTCCAATGGCTCATCGGTGCGTTCCAGTTTCTCCGGTATCAGTTCATCCAATTGTGGTGCATCGGGATCAGTTTCCTGATTCGCTTGTTGCTTTGATTTCTGATGCTGTTCACGTTTCACCTGTGCCTGTGCCGCCTGTGCACTTTCCAGTTCAGCTTTCTTCTTAGCTTTACGCTGTTTACTGCGCAGTTTCTTTAGCTCCGATGGTGGCAGGTTCTCTACTCAAAAAGAAAATAAATAAAATAGAATGAAAAGAATAAGTTAAATAAAGTTAAACATTGTATTTATCCCCCTGTTTCTCCCCCATTTTCAATCGGATAACGCACCAATGTCGATTTCCTCAATAGTTGTCTCCGACTTTAAAGGTTTATCATACAAATGTATATAGACCTCAATGGCGCATTTAGCCGCCTTAAAGTAAAACGGATGACGACGCAGCACATCCTCCAGACGCAATAGACCCACATAGGCACGCAGCGTCATCTTACGCATACAATATGTATGAAAATCAAATTGATCCTCAATAATTTCAGCAAAATGACGATCCACCTCGTGGCACTTCTTCAACGATTCACCCCAACGTCCCATACGCTGAAAGGCTAATGCGCATTCCGTCTGGAACCACATGCATTGCATCTCATTTAGATTGTCCATTGCTGAGACACCTTCACGAGTGAATTTCGCACAGATCTCCTCAGCTTCAATCACCATATTCGCACGTAGCATATACTTGGCGCATTTTGAGTTGATATAGCTAAGGGGATACATATACACACATATATTATACATATATATATATATATATATATATATATGATTTTATACTACTTACCGATCGGCGGTATCCATGCTCTGTGCCTCCTCTAGCCAAACGTAGGCCTCAACAGGATCACCAGCATGCTTAAAAATGCGTCCTTTCGTTATAAGCAGCTCAATTAGCGTTGGCGTATGATCAATGGCAACATTAATGTACTCCAGAGCACGATCCGTATCGCGCATATGATCATAATGTTGAGCAAGGAAAAGTGCTGTCCATACTAGAGCTGATGCAGGTTCAACGGGCGCTTCTGCATCGGCATCCTCACGCGAAAAGTGGCCGGAACGAGTTAGATTTTCAAAGTATTGCAGCGTCAAGGATTCAATAGTTTTGGCCTTCTCTGAATCCTGATGCAGAGTGCGCACATTAACAAACAACGGTGGTATACCCTTACGTAAGCCACGGCGCAGATATTCATCGGCAACCTGACGAAATTCAGCACCGCCAGCAATGTTCAATGGTAGCCGTCGTGGACAAAGTGCACGCGGATATTGAGCCTGGAACTCACGATAGACGGCCACAATATCACTTGGCGTGGTCACACGACGCGCAGCCATATACTGCTGATAATAGAGTACATTCTCTGGATTCCGACGGATCAATGCCTCAAATATGGGCACTGCTTTTTCCTGCTGCTCCAATCTTATGTACAAATCACCAACAGTTTCCCGTACAGCAAGCTTATCGACTATTTGCGGTTCATACTTGAGTAGATGGTCCAGTGCTGATTGCAGTTGCGATGATTCGATGAGTATCTGATTTTGGTACAACAGCAGCTCTGAATGGCGATAGTCATGAGCATCCTGCACTCCAATAAAATTGGAACGTGGAAAGACGAAATATAAGAATTAAGAGAACAACATTTTGTATATATTGTTAAAAAAAAAAGTTTACTCACAATTGAAGTCTGAGACTGGCTAAAGGTGTCTAGAATATTATTGGCCATGCCATAATCACCCAACAGATGGTAGCTCATCGCAAATCCAATCCAAGAAGCATGCTGCGAGGGGCGCAACGTAAACAAATGATGGCGCGTCTCCTTATAACCCTCTAGATCACGCATTTGTATTTGCAGCAATGAGAGATCCTTCAAAATCTGAAGATTATCCTTTTCCCATTTCAATGCATTGCGGTAACACTTAATCGCCTCATCATACTTTTTGTCACTACGCTGCAGAAGACCGTAAACATGCCAACAGACATGAGAGCGCAGATCGTTGCGAAGTCCCAAGCGTACATACTTATAGGCCTCATCACGGCGGCCAAGACCATTTAGGGTTAATCCCTTCATGGCCAGTGTTTCGCCATGTTCCGTATACTTGGAATTTGAGAGTATCTGCTTGGCCAGCTTTAGGCCATTTTTGTATTGCTTCATTTCGTAGCATTTCTATAAGGATTGCCAAGAAAATGTTGAACTCATAAATGTAGAAATAGATACATATATATCTATAAGATTATATACATAAATATATATATATATATTTATATCTAAGTAATACGTTGATTGATCGATTGATTAAAATCTAATTATTACTAAGCGAATAAACAACCGAAGGAACGATCGATGGATTGATCGAATTACCACAAAACGCCCACCCGTCCGCCAACGACGACGGACGACGAAAAAAAAAACTTTGAGGTTATGCGACATTGAGCGTAGCCCAACACAGAACAAAAGCAAATAGCATAAACACGATTTAAGCTATTATTCAGGCAAATGTTGGGTGTTAAATTATAAAACTGTTGCCGGTAATGTTAACCAATTAGAAATTCCAATTGGAATTGTATAAATGATTGTTGTTATTGTTACTGAAATGCCTAAAATAGCTACAACGAAAATGGACATGATAACGCATGTGTATGCGTACATTAGCAGCATTTGGAATAGTTTTAGCCGGCGGCGTGTTCATTTAATTATTTAAAATAAATAAAAACTTATAGCTTATTATTTAATAAATAAATATTTTGAATAAGCTTACCAGTAATTTACGGAAAAGTGCACCCTCCTTGGGCGGCAGTGGATCGCTTGAAGGCATCTTCAACTTTTTGCTGCTGCTGCTCCTGCTACTCTTGCTGCTTCTTCTACTTAAATTTCTACTACTACTAATCCTCTTCTTCTTGTTTCTCTTGTAGTGCTGCTAGTGTTGCACCGGATTAAAAATGCTTTTAATTTTGTTTTGTTTTCTAATTATTTTTTGGTTTGAATTAATGTAAAGTGTAAATTATAATTTTACTCTTTGTGTTAGCCCAGGCAGACGTACAGCATGCACACACAAGCACACCTTATTTAAAATTTACATATATATATTTATATATGTAAAATATGTACATATATGTATATGTTTCATATATATGTGCGTAAATTATGTGTGTAAATTACACCGGGAACACGAGCAAAATTTATTTTGACGGTGAGACAGCAACATGAATGAACTATACACATGCAGGCAGGCAGCATGTGTTAACGCAACGGTTTGAATGGCAAAAATATACTTGGGGATTGAATGTATCATAATAATATTAATATAATAATTTTTTTTTAAGTATGAATGAATTTAATACTTACATATAACAAAGTTGATTTATGGTCAAGCCTATTTATTAAATTTATGTCTTTGATATTGTTACAGGTTTTCTTTACATTAATTTATTTGGTGTCGGCACACGAGTCACAGCTGTGCGCCACTGTCCAAAGTAGCAAGAAGTAGCAGCAGTAGTACTTACAAAAAATTGGCACTTGTTATATAAAACATTAGAATTATTACTTAAAATGAATGCAATTCATTTATTTTATATGTTTATAACAATACTCAATACAATAAATTATCTAATAAATGTTCTTCTACCGAATAAATTCAACACTAAGCAAAAATATCAACATTTTAAATATGCTTACCTCAAAATGACATTCACATTTACGTTAAAATATGCTGTCAAAATGAGTACCGTCTATCGATAGTTCACATACTTGAAACTAGGCATATCTTACATATATTCATATAAATATATATATTTGGATATATATCGATAAAAACTACATCGTTTCAATAGTATACAAAATAAAATTAGTTTTTAAAACAAAACCTCAACAAGCAAAGGAATCTATCCCTTAATCTGGCGCCAAACCAAAATTTATAAACTCTTGCTTATAGCATAACGAATTTTGTACTCTTTAATCTAATATTCTTACATATTTCAGTTGTATACCGGTAAATATTCAAAATAAATTTGCTATAATTGAAATGGATATTTTGGGTTTTTTGGTATTGCTTTTAACATAAATTTTTTGAATTAAAATTTTTTTATTACCTTTTTAATATTTTGGAGTATAATCTCTTGGTAAATTTAGATTTAATATTGAACTGTCTAGATTAGGTTAAAACGATTAAAATTATGCGAGGGAAACCTCTAAATTTTATTGTTGCTTAAATATATAAATCTACGGTCACATCTAGGAGACAAAGAGGGCTATAACTATGTGCAATAGCGGCACCAATTATAATACGAAAAAAAGATAATATGGTTGATACAGCGACTCAAAACATTCCATCACCATTGCGGTAAGGGTCTGATGTTGTTTAGCTAATCTTAGATAAAGCCGATCGCATAAAAGACATAGATCACTGCAACGCAGCGCTGCTTTTCGTGTGTAAAGCAATCCATTAAAAATTATTCACATCTCACCTTAACTTCAAAATAACATCACTTAGTTAACCAAGTAATTAAAGTAGGTTTTTTAAATATTTTTTTTATTAGTTGTAAGGACATTGTTGAAGGATGAAGCTGCTACTTATACAAAAAAAAATATTTTTTTTTTTTATCCTTATTTATGTTTATCTCTTCTGCTAGTTCTGTCTTTACTGTCTATTAGCAACTCTTTTTTCTTTTATATATTCATTTGATCTTTTTTTTTTTTGTATATTTTTTCCAATTTTCTTTCATTTTTTATGCTGTGTTAAACTAATTTATAAATAAATAAAGAATAATTTTTCCGAATAAATTACCCTCCATTTACCACTAAAAAAAAAAAACCAAAATGGGTGGTGACTAATTAGTGCACACATTTAGAAAGCATCTTCAACGCTATAAGGTATATATATATTATATTATTCATCCCTGTCCTAGCTGTGCGTCTCCAAGAACGTCTGTTTCCTGGAGAGTTGCCAAATTTTTCATGGAGTTTCCAAGGGGGCCTTACGTACGATGTCCATGTTCATTTAATATTATTATCAACTTACGCCTTACCCCGGCACATCTAAAATTATTTTCCCTTTCTATTAATTACCTACATGGATATATATATATATATATATTATAAGGAACGGATTAAACGGATCGTTTTAAAAAAAAAAATAAATACTTCATGTGTTTGAGTAATGGTAAGGGGCTCGCAATCGGGTATACCCCACTATATCTTTTCTTACTTCTACAAATTTTAGGCTTACAGATTTATATTGTCTACTTTAACTAAAATTACTTCAACTTTCCGATGAGTTTTCTTTTCGTTCTTTTTTTTTCAATGAAAAAACAGTTGTTTATAACCAAAACTCTACCTTAAAATAGTTTACTTTTCCCTCATATTCTCCTCCTCGTCGTCATTACCATCATTATTTATGGTATAATATAATCCAAATCAAATTTGGCGCCAATCCGTGGAACACGTGGCTTTCTCGTCGTCACAGACTTCTCAGGCTACGAAAAAGTAGAAAGAACGGAGGAGGATTGGGATTACTTTTTAGATCTAATCCTGAAGCACAAATTGCAATAAACAAATGGAGTCATAAGTTCACCTTTTCAACTGGCAAGTCAACTGCATTTTTATCGCTGGCGTAGGAGGATGCAATTAAATCTGATTGCGTTGGCTGCCGGAGAGTTAATTATAATCGTCATAATATAATTATGATTATATATAACAAAACATACCTTTATTTTGAGTGTCCGTAGCTGTTCATTAGTGGCCTCTTCCATGGCACTAGTAGTCGGTTTCGAGCCACTTGCCACTTCATTGCTGCTAAACTCTGTTGCTATTTCTGTTTCCGATTTAACCTGGAATGGGAAAGGTGAGAAGAGAAAGGGATATAAACAAGTTTAAGGAAGAGATTACTGAAGCATTCGTCTTCAATCAAAAATGTGACACACACCGTTGGCTCACGTTGAGATTTTTTCGGACGATACGCCTGTATTGGCACAAAATCCTGAATGGATATGCTGTGCTGCGCTGTGTTCTGCTGCTGGGCAGATGGCGTATGCATGGGCATGGGCATGGCGTGATAATTGGGCTCGTAGGAGGGTATGGTATCGTAGGAGCTGGTAAAGAAGCATGGTTGCTGCTGTTGCTCCACTTTCGGATAAGTATGCGTTAGACCTTGCGGACATTGCGCATAGAATTGTTGGAAAGGCAAAGGCTGGACCTGTGCCTGTGCCTTCGCCTGTGACTGTACCGTTCCAAGACTATGTCCCGAGATGCTTTTGTTCAATTGCTGTGGAAGTTGTGGTCTTAGATCCCATTGCTGCGTTACTGTTGAATCGGATATAAATGCGCCCTGTTGTTGCTGCTGCTGCTGCTGCTGCTGCTGTTGTTTCTTTTGTTGTTCCTTTTGTTGTTGTTGTTGTTGCTGTGCCTCACGTCTCCAGAAGAGCGGTGGCTGCGGCAGTTTCTGCAAAGAATATGCATGTATGGAATAATTAAACAAAATTAAACCAAGTATATGTGATATCCTTACCGGCATCTCTCTGGGCAACACTGTTTGGAACGAATGACTGACAAATGCTGGAGGTGGGGGCTGCTGCTGCTGCTGCTGCTGCGGCAATTGCAACTGCAACTGCAACAGTTTTGGCAACTGTTGCTGATCCTGTTGCGGCTGGGACGAAAATATCTGTTTACCTTGTGGCATTTGAAGGCCGAGTAACATCTTAAGCGCCTGGGTCTGTTCATTTGGAGTGGTTGCCGCAGTTTCTGGCGCTTCTTTAGAGTTGGTTGTCTTGACTTGGCCTGTGCCCGTAGGTTTGGTATTAACTGTGGCTCCACCCTTCGTGTCACGAGTCCTAGTTGAGTTGCGCCAGTTTTCTGGTACAATTTTACCCACTTCAGCTCTCACTTCGTTTGACTTTTTGGAGCTGCTGGGTGCTCCGGGCAAAAGAAACTCATCGCTAATATTGGTTTTCATTGTGATTGGATTCTGCTTGGAGCCGGCGGCAGTGACATAACGTTGCTGCTGTTGTTCCTGCTTCGGTTGCTGCCTCCAACTATCCGTTGCGGACTTTGATTTTTGCAATTGATGTTGATGTGAGTGCTGCTGGTTTGGTTTTTGCTGTTTACTCTGCTGTTGTCTCTGCGGCTGTTGTTGCTGCTGTTGTTGCTGCTGTTGTTCTTGTTGCTGCGGTTTTTGCTGAAGTTTCTGCTGCGGTTGCTGCTGCAATTTCTGTTGCGGTTTCTGCTGCGGTTTCTGCTGCAGTTGCTGCTGCTGCGGTTGCTGCCGTCGTTCAATAACCAACAGCGAACTTTCGGGCACCTTGTAGACACGATCCGCAGCAATACCTTGGATATCACCACAGCCTGGCACACATCTATCGAAGAGCACCTCACAGAAGTTCTCAACATGATTGAGGCACTCAAAACGCACAGGATTCGGATCGATAACAGGATGCAGACCAATAACAGTGCCCGTAATGCCCAGAGGTACCATGTAAACGGTACGTACAACGACCACACGGTTAAACAGATGTATTGGTGTGGGTGACTTATATATATCAGATGGAGTGACATTTGGTTTGACCAGGAGATGCGGTTTTACTTGAACTTTGACGTTCATAACGGGTTGGCTGCGCAGCTCATTGACAGCAGTCATAAGGAGTTCAACGGTCTCCTTGCAGACGGTGCGTGAGCCACAATTGACACGATCCGACTTCATGTGGGGCTGCTGGCGTATCCAATTGGAGACATCTTCAATTAAATGTTGACCCACTTCATCCGGATAGATGTCCTCCTCATAAACGAAGTCCGAGCGATCATTACTCGTGAGAAAGTACTTAACTACCGCTGGAAATAGCTCACAATAACTGTGCATTAGCTCCAGGGCTGCACTCGAGTACAACCATTGATTGTTCACCCGGCGACAATATCCAGCGCGTTCCTCACTTAAGCGTGGAAACTTGAGCTGTAGGCCAATATTATGCTTGGAAACATTTTCCATTTTCTCTCGTCTTGGTCCTAAGACAACCCAAAGCGTACCCGTCAGCATTCCTAGACATCTATTTGAGACATTTAACTCCCGGCACACTTGATACGTGGTAATATAATCCCTGTCCCGCTGCTCCTGCATCATGACAGCTTCTTTAAGTTGCGGTTCAGCGGTCACCCGTAAATCAACTAGATAAGAAAATGGGAATCAACCAAGCAATCCTTTAATATAAATATACGGATAACAGCTGGGGGGCAAACGCTTTCCTACCTTTAATGCGTCCACAGCTGTACACCAACTGAGAATCAATAACAATTCCTTCGCTACCTGCGTAGGGTTTACCAATGAAGAATATGGTGCTATTGATCGGAAAGAGCTGCTCGATGCTCTTATATTGGGTACGCAGATTCTCGCGCACCTGTATATCCGAGACGACGCCCTGTGCTGGATATGGTGTTACCTCTGTGCTCCATGTGTCCTTCATAAAGACATTGCCACGTTGCCCAAACTCCACGCAACTTCCAGTAAAGACGCGTATATAGAGCAGGACATTATAATTGGGAAACTTGATGCCCATGCGACCAGCAAAGCTAAAGCATTAAACATAAATATAATTAATAAAGGATACTTTATATAACGGGATAAAAACTCAACTGTTCTTGAAGGGATCTACAATCAGATTCATATTGCCGTGAATCGTTAAGCTTTATGCCCGATGCGCTGATTTTTTCCTCTTTTGTGGCAATACATTCCACTTTGGCCTTAACCAAATGTGGCCAACCAATATACACAATCTGTTCCAGATATTTGGCTGCCACCTCTGCCGATGAATCACATAGTTCCCTTTGCTTTGGAAGCAAAATAAAGCTCTGATTGCGGGTGCTTTGTTCAAAGACTTTGATGCGCTCATAGCGCAATTCAAACTGAGTAAAAATAAAGGATTAGGACGAAGAAAACAATGACTAACTGTGCTCCAATATGTTTGAACTTACATCAAATGGCAAATTTTTCATGGTGGGAAAACCTGGAAAGAACACATGACGCGCTGCATTCGGCAATTCCACACAGACTGTGTGCGGCAAGTTTAGCTCAACTTCAGCCAACCAACGTGGGAGCTCGGTACAGTAGAGATTCTGTAAGGGTTTTAGTGGTGGATACGCTTTTAAATGACCCTGTGATTCTGCTGTATAATCGTATTGATACATGGGTCCATGTTGGTTCCTGTTACGCTCCTCGCTGCTTAACAGGGGCTCGCAATGCTTCATCGCTTTGAGCAGACGCTTCTCATCGATGAATGGTATTAGGACAATTGCTTCCCAGTCATGCTTCTTGCCATTGAGATCACTTTCAAAGTCCGTGGGAAAGAATTCAGCTAGGGGGCTGTTAGCGTCCAGCATGAGGCTATGATAGGGCATCGGTAATAGACTGCAACTGGCTGCTGGTAACACCGCGAGCAGCTTCAAGATCAATTGATTAGTCGTAACATTGTTTCATTTGATTTAATGGGGGTAAGGGGCGGGGGTTTTTAAGGGTATGTAGGATCACCTGCTGGAAGGGCAAAAACGGTTTGCCCAGCTTAAAGTTGATATCAACATCCTTGATGTTCTTTAAGTCACTGATAAACGGCGCATAATGATAAGGATAATACCAATCCCAGGATTGTACGCCACGATAATAATAATCAAGGATCCATTGCAGTGCGTTCACATAATGATGACACAGTTCGCCAATCAAATCCTCATGCAATTCATTTTTAAACTTATTCCTATAATAGTTCCTCTTATAGTTCTGAAATTCGCCCTTCATTCCCGCGTCGTGGTCCGAATCGCTTAGGCTTTCATCACTCTCGACTCCATAGAGCTGTATTATGGGATATGAAACCAAATAAAATATTATTGTAGTGGGAATAATATTTGCAATGATTTCATCATATGATACAAACCCTCCCCTCTCTCTTCTTTCCCTTTCACTGTTCTCTACTACGTAGGTAAAAAAAAAAAACACCAAATGAAGATTTGATTAGAAATAAAATTATGCTAGACGATTGTATTCCATAAGCGGGCAATGCAACTCGCATAAAATTGTTTTGTTCTTCTATCTCACTTCATGTATATACCTTTCTCATTCACATTCATGTTGTTCAACACAACACAACAAAAAGCTTTGAAGTTTCGTATAAAAATGAAATTGTAAAAAACTTTCCTATAAATGGCAACTTTTAACTTTGGGATTAATTTTATACATAAGATAGAGATAAAGATATAGATAAGACCCCTTTTGACCACTTCTTAGATTACTAACAGAGTCAATGTCATTTAACGGGATTCCCCCGAAGAGAGAAAGAGAGATAAGAGAGAAATTACCTTCATGCTGTTATCGATAAGTGCGGCTAGGTCATCGTTAAAGATATCGGTGGTAGTATTCTTAAGATCGCTAACATCCAGCTCAAATGCTTCATTCTTTGACTGAAGACACTTGAGCGTCTCATAGTTCTCCTCAAAAAGTTGCAGTTCAACATCGTTGAGCGCATTTATAAAGACTTCAAGGCGCTCCAGATTTAATTTACCACTCTCATTGATATTACCACCAAGTTTTGGATAGATTTTCATATAGGTCTTATAGAGCAAGGGCATGGCATTAGATGAGATATGCAGACAGGGTAGATGAGGAACAAAGTCATTGCCCACCATAAAACCCATGAGTACCCAATCATCAATCAACTCAGCAATATCAACTTTTTTATCAGCTGTCCAAATTTCATTGAATTCCAATTCTAAATATTCACGCAATAATCCCAAATGGAATAGAAAAAAGCGTGTCTCCTCGACAGGAGTACGCTTAACATTGCGTCCGAATTTGACCTCCTCGCGGAGTATCACAAAATGCAGTTCATGTGTGCATAATCCCAGTATTATCAGATCTGCGTCCAGGCCATAGAGGCAATGTCTAGTATTTGGATCAAAATCCGGTTGTGCCTTCATATATCGAATGTAATCCATTATTTTGTGTTCACCCTCACCCGGTACCTCCTGGCCACTTAATATGACACGGCATTTTTGCCATAAAGGATCCGTTGAGACCTTGGTTAACATAAAATTTCTTAGACCCTTTTGCAGACGTTCCATGAATGTGGTTCCTGGCGTGATGCAATTGCTATCGAAACGTTCGTGTTCACGTTTCTCGCCACGCAGCAATGCCTTAGCTTCCAGCACCTCAGCTTCGCGTGCTGAACGAAAACGGCGGCTACGTTGTTGATTCATTTTGGCACGTGGCGCAACACCGTCGACGGCCAGAAAGAACAACTTTTGTGGCTTTACTAGATAGAACAATTTATCGATATAATTAAATATATCCTGCAATATTTGCGACTCCTCCAGATGTAAATGGATGTTGCTATCATCTGGATGTGAACAATTGTGAACGATTCCATTAACGTCCAAGTAAAGATTATCAAATTCTGGTATCTGTTCTTGATACAAAACAAAAGTGAGATAGATGGAAAAAGGGGTTACGTTTAAATATATGTTTATAATCCACCCTCTCCTCGTTTACCAATACAATAAACACATCACACACACACACTAATCAATTTTTATACTTACACTATGCTCACGGGCTAATTCGCCGAGACACGGATACCGTTCGCTTATGTACCGAAAAAACTTTGGTACACCCATTTTTACTTGGCTTCTGTACTAATTACTTGTAAGTTTACAGTATATATATATATGTATATATATATATGTACTTTTTCTTTATTTTTAAAGCTCTTGTACTTAATGTTCTCGCCACCTTGTTAACAGCGAGAAGAACAAAACGAACTCAATCTACTTCCCTACGAAAAATTTTGTGAAATGCCTTTGTATGCAATGTGGCAGTAACCAACAAAATTTACTAACTTTGCGCCCAACACAAAAAAATACTAAGCAGCCCCGCAGTAGTACGCTGAAATTGCTACTAAAAAATACGGAAAAAATTAGATACAAGCAGTTGTTATTCAATTTGTATCATCCAGCTTTTTGTTAGTCTAACAAACAGCTGTCAACAACAAAAAAGTTTCGTCGTTCAGAAATTTTACGTAATTTTTTGTATTGTGACTGGAGTTAGAAGGCATTATAATAAAATGTCGTTAATACGCCAGGTGATCTGCCGTGCAGCACCCACAATGCAGTTGTAAGTATTGTGGCTTTAGTTGCTATAGATTTACTTTTTTATATATTGCCATATGACAGCACTGCGCGCTGGGCTTCTACTCAAGACGTTGGGCCATTGGATCTAAACACGGCTCTTGCCCGTCCCGAAGAGGTAGAACAGCGTAATAAGTTAAGCGGAAAGATTACAGTACCCGTTGCTGTAAATCTAAGTCCCATTTCGGGTGTGCCTGAGGAGCATGTGAAGGAGCGTCGTGTACGTATACATATACCGCCAAAGAATGCCATGCAGAGCGGCACCGATAACATAAACACATGGCAAATTGAGTTTGATAATCGTGATCGTTGGGAGAATCCACTTATGGGATGGGCCTCCACGTAATTATACAATATTATATATACAAAAATTGACCCAAATTAGTTCTCTATCTTAATTACTTAACAGCGGTGACCCATTATCCAATGTAAATGTACAATTTGGCTCTAAGGATGAAGCAATTACCTATTGTGAACGTAATGGTTGGCGCTGGTATGTTGATGGTGATCAAAAGCCCAAGAAGGAGCGCGTCAAGAACTATGGTGTGAACTTTGCCTGGAATAAACGCACGCGCGTCTCCACCAAGTAGAGTCGTTTATGACCGGGTTATGCTGCAAGCTTCAGGAATAGCAAAAATTACACGTAATTAAATACTTTAAAATTTCTCTATTCGCTACGATTTAACCATTAAAAGGATGTGAAACTAATTATAATCTTCATTTAATCTGTTATGGTATGGTAGCCATGCCGCGCAAGCGTCGTCGTCGGTGGCGGAGAATTGGGACGATGTCGTTTGTTTTTGGACTCTTTCCAATTTTGACTGCTTTCGGATGAGCTGTGCTGGTATTCATAACTGCGCTTACTCCATGGTTTTCGGTCTCTTATTGGATTCTGACCATATCGTCTTTGCGTGTGCTGCTCAAGATCTTTGTCTCTCTGGGGTTCGGTTTGGGTTTGGAATTGTGTCTGAAGCTGTGATTTTGTATCTTTGTTTGTATTGGAACGGGCAGATTCCTGTAGGTGAACCTGGTGTTGTTGTAGGGCTTGCATCTGCATCTCCACGAGTTGATGCATCTCCTCATGTAGCGTAGGTTTGGTCTTGCGATAGCGGCGCTGTTTTTTATGTGCTCTTCTGTTAACGGCTACTAACTCAGCAAGGTTGGCATTCTCCTCGAAGCTTACGCGTTGACTAGGCGTTGATTTGATAACATGCTCATAGATAAGCAGTCTTTGGGATGTACTGTAATTTACCATAAGATCATCAAATGTATTTGCTGCTGGATTTGCTTTCTGCACAGTTTCCAGGAGCTGCCGTAGCTTTGTTGTGTTCAGTTGCACGGAATTACAGCTTTCTTCTTCTAAACAGCTGGGCGGTAGCTGTTCAACCGATTCAGCTTCAGCGTGCAGTGGTGTACGATGCATCTGCATTAAATTAACGTAAATACCATTTACCAATAAATTTAAAAGTATTCAATGCTTGCCTGAAATACACCTTGCTCGCTCCATTGCAGACGTTGAAGCAACTGTTCCAACCTGTTCCTGACATTAGCCACATAAAGACGCAGTTGGTCCTGTTTACTGCTCATATCAACTCGACGCCAGTCTCATTTTATAGCTTGTAGGTATAATAAGTTAAGTACTTTTTATACCATCACCTTTGGTCACACTGACACGAAATTTATTAAGCAGATGATCGGATTCCAATAAACTTAAAATTTGTACGTGTCTATATTTTAATTTTATTAAAAACCACTTTGTCGTGTATATATGGCTGGTATATAGATTTATTTTAGCTAACATTACACGGTCACACTGTAAATTAAATGCAAGCACCACCGAAACTCCCAGAGAAAGGAGCAAATATTTGGTTGAAATGCAAAATAATTTTTTTTACTAATAGGGATCACACTAATAAAGCTTATGCTCTACATTTCTATGCAATATTAAAATATATTTCATATTAATTATTAATACTTTATTAACTCCAAAAGAGCACAGATAAAGCCATTATCAAACAAGCCGCACCAACCCAAGGTGATTTCCGTTCACCAATTCGAGCCAGCTTCCAAAATGTTCCCAATAAACTGTAAGGACATATTCTCATTATTCACATTGTAAATTTTTTATATATAAATACTGTTTACCCTGTTTTATTACGATCAATAATGCTGGGAAACAGAGACCGTAAATAGGCACAGGTGCATATTAGTAAAATGATGACCGACAGCAAGCTTTGAAAGTTAAAAAGCGCACTCTACATTCGATATAAAGACGGAATTAAAAATATGTTTTATATTAGATATTTTATTTATACCATTGTGTTGCTTTAGTTTTTTTGAGTTGAAAAAAATTAAACCATCAAAATTAAATTTAACAACAAATAAAACTGTGACGTGCCGTGTTAGTTTGACCAATATGTTTTTATATTTCATACCAACAGTGTTGCCAGGCTTGAAGCACGTAAATATACTAGATTTGCAATGAAAACATGCCAAAATAAGATAATAATTTGAAAAAGTACGCTGTAATATAAGTTAAGCAAAAATATAAGAGAAGATTTTAAAAATTCCGTGTTTTTTGCTTAATGTTAACGAGATTCACAACGTAGATTAAGAAAGGTCTAATTATTAAGTGTGCCAAAAAGAAATTAGATCGGTTAGTAATCGTGTTTTTCGTACTGCGGGGTTCGATGAGGAAATTCAAAAACAAACTCGTATAGCGCACAAAAATAAGGAATCTAGATTCCAAATTTGGCTTATACGGACGGATGATCGACTCATCTTATCGTCCTGATTAAGAATATATATACTTTATGGGATCTTCGCTGAATATTTCTATCTGTTACTTTTCGATATTGCACAAATCAATTAGTTCCTCTTTATAGTTCCCTCATCTCATCTCATCTTTCAAAAAAAAATATATGCTTTTCAAAAATAGAAATATACTAAAAAATATGCTATAAGCTAGACCCCAAATTTAAAAGCTTTTCCACTTTGAAATATGCCAGATGTAGCATATTATATGCTAAACTGGCAGCACTGCATAACAATAAGAATCAAATTATTTATTATCGATGTGTATGCTGCCCACTTAAACTTCTTACGATGGCAAAGCGCAGCCAACTTCATTTAACTCAAAAATGCGTGTACACATCAACTCATATATCGATGTTCACCTAACATAAAATCTTTAATCCCTTGACCACTAGATAAGTCATTTTGCCTTTCTTTTTCGATAGGCACGCTTTATTTTAATACTAAAATTATTCGATATCAGTTGTAAATGCAATAAGGAATATCTGTTACTATTACTTTTGAAAATAAACAACTTTCCAAAATATATGCTGTTTATAAAGCAGGGGCATAGCACCAATTTCTGTATGAAATGTAGGTCTGGTAAATTAAACCTAGCCGATTGGCGCTGTTTAGTATATGTCATTTAAGCAGATAATAAATATTTTGAATATGTACACATAATTATTATTTAGACATCACTTACAAGTTCTTTAAGTACGCAATTATGCAGCTAACCTGAAAAAAAACAATAATTCTAAAGATATTATCTTCAAATATTTCAAAATATAAGTTATCACAATCATAAATAATCGACATGACCTATTCGCCAACCCAATATTCTTACACTTATCGATATTTTTAATCATCCCTACTGCTTTGACTCTTGTAGTGCGCTGCGGGTTTTTACTGACCCATTACTATTTTTTTTATTTTTGACGTAGTTGTAATATAATCGACAAATTGGAAAACAATTTCGATTTTCCAAAGATTATACTTTACGAATAATCAAATGAATGGCGCAATCTTAACGTGAAACCAAGTCGAAATAACTTTCAATCGCATCAATTTAAAAAAAGAAAAAAATACTTTTATATTCTCTTATGTGTCGGTGTGTGCTGCTGCACATAGCGCAGCGTTTGTTCGGTTGAACTTTAAATACAAATACTACCGTAGCGAAAGGCAAAGAATGGGCCGACAACAGCAAGTACAGTTATAGCCGATCCAAAATAAATAAATAAAATTTTAAGAAGAAGAGTTACTAATTGTTCTTGTGTCTCCTCATGTTGCAATCGTAAAGCCACAGTAACTTGCGCGCTCCTTAAAAGAAAAGGAGAAAAAAAACAAAAAAATACTTGCTACATTTTTTCTTTCGTTCGATTTGTATGTATATATATACATAAATATATATATATTCGTATATATATATAAATCGGTAATATCTCACATATGTACACATTGTTTGCTGTGTATATGTGTACTTGTGCTTGTATTTGTGCATGTGCGTGCGTGTGTGAGCTCCGAGTAGCGTTTTATTGTTGAAAAGTTGAGAATTCTATCCGCCGAAGCATATTTGTGTGTGTATTTTTTGTGTCTGTGCTTGTGCGTGTGTATATAAGAGTGTGAGCTAGCCACCAAAAAAAAAAAAAAAGAAGCAGCCCCGACAACAACAGCAAAAAAGCCAGCACACATACTCGTCATGTTGTCACTCTTGCAACTTCGGGTTGCACTTGCATAGCGGTAAGTGCCCAATAAAATACTTATAAAATTCTTATAAGAGAATTTTTAACAGTTTTAGTTGTAAGTGTATAGTTTTTCTTGCTCTTTATTTTAAGTTAGATCACACTTAAGCGTTTGATAAAAGATTTTAAAATATATAAATTTTTGCCTACACGTTTACATATGTGGCATATATTATTATATTATACATATACACATATAAATATATATATATTTATATACATAATTGTATGTATATCATAGACTTTACCTGTGTGTAAAATGAGCACTGTTAAGTGTTGCTCTTTTTACAGCACACTAACAGTGGAGTGTGTTTATATGCATTTTGCTGCAAAAAAAAGTGACGAAAGGTTTGTGCATCCATCAAAGAGAAAATAGTCAAATATTTTTTTGATGAACTTCAATAATTTTTCTAAGTTGTGCCTAATTAACTGGAATTCTAGCATATGATACATATACATACATATGTATGTATTAATATCATCGCCCGTTTCTAGGAATGTGTCCGCGTTTGTGATAGTGATTTTTTTTTTTTTTTTTTTTTGGTACTTTTAAAAGAACAACGGCGGCACTTCTTGCTTATGTTTCTTCTTCTTCTTTGTGGTCTTCGTGGTCGTCGTAGTCGTTGAGTTAAGTTAAGTTGAGTCGAGTCGAGTCGAGTCGATATCTCCTCATCAGAGACACTCACCAAAAAAGTGTTGGTCAAACCACCAGCAGCTACAGCGGCAGCAACATTTCAAACGCGTTAAAATTGAATAATATAATAGAAATTTAACAATATATAAACAATAATAAAAGGCATTCATAGAACAAGCAAAAATCTGATAATAATACATACATAATATATGTACGTGCATATATTTTAAAAGTGCGCAACAAGAAACATAAAACGTACGAAAGGAACGAAGGAAGAATCAATTTTTGTTTTTCGCACTGCGTGGCTGCTGAGAGAGAGAGAGAGAGAGTGAGAGCGATTGTGGTGTATGTTATGTGAGAGCCAGCAAGAGCGCCTCATAAGGCTTTTGAGTACTCGTATAACAGCAACAGCTAGTAATCTGTGTGAGGCAAAATATCTAAAGAAAAGGTAAGAAGTGCATTTAACTTCTTTATTTTGATATGTTTTATACATTCAATAAATATATCGATATATATGTGTATACATAGTACACGCCAATCATTCATTAAAAAAAAAGTAATTTGTGAATTTATGCAATATTTTTTTTTTTCCTAATCAATTTGCTTCGTGTCGCGTTTTGCTTTTCCGTTGTTTTTGTACATTTTGCTAATTTGCTTTATTTCATTGGTTGCTGGCTGGCGCGGGCTTTTTTTTTTGCTTTTTTTTGTGAATTTGATTTTGCGCTCTATGCTTTGACCCTATTCGTCAATATGATTTTCCATTTAATTTCTTGTCTTTTATTTTAAATTAATCATTTTAATAAAAAAAAAAAAAAGCTTGTCTTTCGTCTCGCATTATTATAATCTAAATAAAATTGGGTAAAGTAATTCATTATTACTTTACGCAATTTTTTTTAACATTTTGTTTTGTGCTGCATAATTTTATCTCTTTCTTTAGTAAACGGTTGAAGTTATTAGCTCTATCCCTTTTACACTGACAACATTCACAATATGAGAGCTTTAGCAGTGTTGCATTTTGTGGCGCACGCCGTTTTTGCGCCTGCTGCTGCTGCCATTGTTGTGAGTGCTTTTTTTTCGTTGAATTCGTTCTCTTGATGTTAACGTTAACATGAACAGTTGGTTTTAACATTGTCACTGTTATGTTTTGAAAATGTATTTATTGAAGCTACTAAATTACATACGACATACGCCATACGCCATACGACGTATGTGTATGTAAACATCGCATCACATATATATATATGTGTGTGTGTGTTAAAAAGTGTAAACCAGTTTTGTTTACGGTTTTTTTTTTATTATTGTATTTTGCTTTGTTTTTGTTTTGCGTTAAGCAAAAAAAAAATTCCCAAAAGAAGTATGAAATATAGTAAACCGGTATCAGGGAGTATCAGTCAGTTTCTAGTTATTATAGAAACAAAAAAAAAAATGTTATAAAAACGTTTAATTTAATTTTGAAATATATTTCAAAACATATGCATTATAGTTTTTTAAGATCCCAATTCAAGGGTAAACTTAACTCAAGTCTGAAATTAGTTTGTGGTGGTGGAATAGTTATCAATCAGCAAAATTCGTTTATCGATTGCAAATCCGATTACACGTGCGAAGCGTGACGTCAAATAGGCAGCAATGAATCAAACAGAATCAGATGACAAAACAAATTAACAGATCTATATACAGGTGGATGAAGCTTCGGCAGGTAGTGGTGGCGCAGAGGTGCATGTGAGTGAGGAGAAGAGAGTGGTGCCTATAGATTTTTTTATTATTATTTATTTTTCTTATTTGTTATGTTTTGTTAATGTAGTTCGTTCTGTCGCTGTTGTGTGTTGCACCAGGATCAAAATTATAGTGTATGTATGTATGCCTCGATACTAATACCAATGCGTAACTGAATAGTTAAGTAGTAGTAGGTCATGATAGCGTACTGTCGTGCGCTAAAGAGAATTATCAAGTTTTAAGGGTGGGAGTTGAAAGATAAGAGAATGAAAAAAAGAGAGTCAGAGTTGCATCGAAACTGTTTCATTGCGCACCTTTTATGGCATTCTCTTTGTTCTAATATCTAGTATAAATTCAAATAAAATATTACTTTATAATCTTACTTAAAAAGCAAACTGTAATTAGATTTAATTATGTTAATTTCCTTGTTATTCGTCTATCTTTTATATTCTTATTATTTTATTCTTACTTGTCGTTAAAGGAAAGAACTAATACACTTTTTTGTTGTGTTTAAATTTGCTAATTAAATTAAAAATAAAAATACAAACATTTACCTTTAATTGCTAATTTGTGTATATATTATATATCTGTGTGTGTGTATATATATATATATATATATATATATATACATATATATATACATACATACTATATATTAAAATTGCAATGTTCTTTCAATTTTCAATTGAACTTGCTGTAGTCATGGGACACGCGTTGCGCCAGCTCTTATCGTTTTGCCATAACGGTAACGGTAACTACGCAACGCAGCAGCGAAGTGCTACCGTTCATAATCCATGTTAAATTTTTATCGACTGCGCAGTTAGCGTTTCCGTTTCCCAACTCTGACGCTTTAATTTCTGCGAAGCTAAATCCACCCATTTTTTTTTTTTATTATTATTTATTCTACGAAATGTAAGTTTTTAGCAGAAAAGACTATAATAATCTGTTAGTTTTATATAAAATCTATAAGAGCAGTAGAAAGGGTATTAAACAGTCAATGTGTTTTGCTTGTTTTTTTTTTCTATTTTTCGCCCTTTTTTTTTTTGTTCCTATACAAGTATGTGCCTGTCGCCTTCTGCATTATTGCGATGGCAGCAGCGCAGCAGCAGTTGCTTTAAAAAGACGACGTTAGCGTCGCAGAAAGCTTGCGCTGTCGCCATTACCATTGTTGTTGCTGCTGTTGCCGGCAGCAGCGATCGCTCGCGTGCCGTTATTGCTGATTTTGCTTTTGCTTTCGCTCATTCTTATTTTGACAAGCGACGTGTGCGGAACGCATTGCGAGCAAATAACAAAAAACCGATAGCCAAATCAGCCGTGTGATCAAATTTCGTTTCTATTTTTTTCCGCTGTTTTCGTTTCTTTTCTATTTTTTTCTTTTTTGTATTTTTATTACTTACGTTTAGTCTACGTTAGTTTTTTTTTTGGTGCTCTTGCTGGTATTGGTGCGTAAACGCGATCGAAAAAAAAAAAAAAAAATTTTTTTAAGCTGGGACTAAGGCGTACGCACACACGTTACTTGCTGTGTTTGTGTGTGTGTGTGGTACTACAGCTGCTGAGCAGCAACGAACGATAAACAAATCGTGATAGAGGAAAAATATCAATACACACACACACACAGACTCATACACAGAGAGAGCACAAGAGAGAGATATATATTCGCGATGGCACAATGCTGTGAGATGTCCTCACAGTTTGGCAGACAAACGACGCCGGCGTCCAACTCCTCCTCACTGCTATGTATGTATTGAGTACATTAGTACTGTAACAAACACACACATGCACACCATATATATATACATATACATATGCACTTGCACTTGATAATGATTTGCTGTCGTTGTTGTTGTTGTTGTTGGTGGTGTTTTTACTTCTTTTTATTCTGTGTGTGTGGGTGGGTGAAAAACAAATGCTGACAAAGCTGCGACTACGACTGCTTCTGCCCGATGTTGCGTCTTCTTTAATGTTTACACATACATACATAACTCCTTTGCCCTTTTCTTTTCCCTTTTTACCACTTACTTGCGACACACATTTTTTTTCTTCTTTTTTTGTTAATTGCGTGCTCTGCAATTAGTATAAAAGTTTAATGCCTTTATTTTGAATAAAAAATGTATATTTAACAAAGAAATGGAAAAAAACAGTTATTGTCGTGTATGAGTGCGTGTGTGTGTGTGTGTGTGTGTGTTGCTCCTTGATTTTATGGTCAGGCCACATTTTTGGTTGTTGTTGTTGTTGAATACAGTTACAAATAATAAAATAACAAATGACTAATAGCAATTACAGTTAGAAATACGTAACAGACATCATTTACGACGCTTTTTGTTAACGAATTATCGCGTCATCGTTTCTTATTGGTTATCGATAATCGGTATGCATTATCATTAACATCATAATGAGCATTCTAGATGTTTTTTTATGTTCAGATATATACATATATATATTTAAATATATTTGATTTTTATTATTACTATTTTTAACTTTGTTTTTTTGTTTTTTTTTTCTTTTTGCTATTTCTATTAATTTCCGCCTTAGAACTTGTTTTTGTTGCTAGTTTTAACACTGGGATGGGAATATTGTTTGCTTTTTGCCAGACGTGGCGAGACGTGATGGGACGTGACGCGACATGTCGCAACGTGTGTAATGATGTGTTTTTTGTGTATGTGTGTGTATGTGTGTGTGTGTGTGTGTGTGCGCGGTACTTTCCTTTAATTTTTCATATGTAACTTAGAATTATTTATTTTTTTGTAGCCGGAAGAAAAAAGAAAAAAGAAAATGAACAAAAAGAAAAAAGAAAGAAAGATAAAGTCTAGAAAATATTTTGCATATATTTTAGCTGCTAATATGAAGTGTTGTTTTTGTCTATAGTACTTGACCTTCAGGCTTTTCTTTCTCTTGTTCTTCCCTCATTTGCTTCTTGTTGTTCACTTTATTATTTTTCATTCTTATTATTATAATTTTACAATCATTTTTATTGCACTTTAGAAATGGTTTTTGTATTTTTAGTTTTAATACCACAAGAAGAGAGAGACGAGAGACGAGAGAAAGAAATAAAAAACATTTCTCATTCTTTTACCTTTTTTTTTGCTTGTTGCCTGCTGCTGCTTCCTCTTATAATTCTGCAAAATTTTGGGTGAAAGTTTAATGAAAACAGTTATATAGAAGAAGTGGAATAAAGACAATAGAAAAATGAGACACACTTGAAATCCAATTAGATTAACGAAACATCTATTCATCCAATTGGAAAGGTTTTGATTCTATAGAGAAAGTTTTGTTTCTTCTCTCTGAAATTCTTTGTTCCTTCAGTAATATTATATTAAAATTTCATTATTGAGAGAAGATTTCTTTTGATCTCTTGTTTGTTGGGTACTATTAAGGTTTATCCTTCTTATCCTTTCGCTTTCCTTTTGATACTCCGTTATAATATATATTTAATCAGATAACTTGGATATTGATACTAGCTGAAAGACTAAAAGATTTATGATTTGTTTATATATTGAGGATTGATAGCCAAAAGATTAGGCAGCTTATATTGGGCTTATCAGCTCTCAGGTATCCCTTGATAAAGGCAGAGTCCAACGGTAATAAGCCTATTATAGGTTATGTTATTAGCACCTGATAACTGTATTAATGATTAAGGAACTTAAATTCTACTAATCAGTAAGCAGATTGCAATTTATTTGGATTATTTTGCTTTGTTTTGGCCTGCCTTATCAGGAGGAAGAAAAGAAGAAGAGTATGCTTGCACTTGTTGCTGTTTGACTCTTTAGCGATAATTACTTGATTTTATTTTTAATGAGCTTTCCTTTGTGTTTAGTATGTGTGAGTGTGTGGTGTGTGTAATGTTAATGTTAAAATTGTTGAAAGTGTGTGTGTTTTTTTTTGTTTGATAAGCAAAATGTAATCAGTTATCATCAGAACATCTGTCTGATTAAAGATGCGGGTGTCAGCCACGTGTAGCCTGGAGAGAAGTGTGGGGTAGGGCGAAGGGGAGGTCAATAGGTAATTGCTAACTAATGAATACATATATATATATATATATATATATATCTATTTATTATTTATTTATTTTATTTGTTATTCATTCTTATCAGAGACATAAAGCTCGCCCTCTAATCGCATTTTGAAACATTTTCTTTGATAAAATTATTGTGTGTATCGTGAGAGAAAGTGTTCGAGCGATCGAGCGAGCGAGAGAGAGAGAGAGAGAGAGAGAGAGAGAGAGAGAGAAGAGAGAGAGAAAGAGAGAGAGAGAGAGAGAGAGATACAAGTGCAACCCAGAACGATTGCTACTGGACACGCGTTGAGAGTGTGATATGCAAAACGAAAGACATAAATAAAATGTGAACAGCAAACAGATCAAATGATAACAGTTGATGATCCCAAAAAGAAAGAAAAAAAAAAATACTTAACAGACAGTGCGATAGAAAAAGCTTCTTTTTTTTTCAAATTGTTTAAGCAAAAGCTTACTAGAGAAACATGTCTGAAATTAGGATAGATGTAGCTAAGCTGTGAAACACATTCCAATACGAATAATTAATACATAAAATATTCAATTTTATTCTAATAAGAATATTAACAAATCTTTTTCTACGCTGCGGCTGATAGCATTTTCTTTTTTATTTACGCTGCCTCTTTCCACTTCCATTTCCAATTCGCCCATCGCTCAGGTCAAGATCATTCCATGACGCAATTCGCCGTAATCTATGTAGAAAATAAAATGTGACAAAAATATATTGTATATATGTGCAGTGTCTGCCATCTTGGCTCTGACGTTTATTCGATTGCACTTGAAATCAGTTAAGCGAGTTTGCTTCTTCTTCAACCAGCATACCCCTCCCCCGCCATACCACTCTAACCAATCAATTTTACTATTTGCAATTTGCACAAAAACAACAAAAATTCTTTACTACCCCATATAATACATATAAAAATGCAATTTTAGCCTTCTTTTTCGCCCCGCCGTCATTTTCGCCACGCCGTCATTTTCGCCCCGCCGTCATTTTCGCCCCGCCGTCATTTTCGCCTTCGCCGCCGACTACTGTCGCCGCTGCTCAGTTGCCGTTGCCGTTGCCAATCAAAAATCAAAGCGAAAAATCGCGCTATTTTATTTTCTGCGTAGTTTTTTTTTTTTTTGTTTTCTTTTACTAAATATTTTTATTCTCTCGCTCTTCTTCTTGATGCCGAACTCTTCTGTCGCCGGCAACTTAAAGTTACAGCAGCGTTGCCAGCGTCACTCGCATTAACCGTTTCGCTGCGGCAATTTGCTGCGCTGAGCCTTTTCGTGTGTTTAGTGCAAATTTTTTAGTGTTGGCGTTTTGAGCGTTTTTCGATTTCTTGTCAATCTAACAACTAATTTCTCTTTGTTTTTATTTTGAATTATTTTCTATTTTGTTTTACTTTGTTGTTGCTGCATTTTCCTTTTCTTTTTTGCAACTTTTAACTAAGCTCAGGTAATTGCATCTGCATCTATACATACAGACACACACATACACATCTACAGAAATTCATTCCCCAATGTGATGGAGGGGGGGGGGGTATACACAGCATGTGATTAACGCACAGTCCGTTTGATAAATATTTCTCTTCAATTGCTAAAGCGGCCGCTTCTATTTTTACCGCAATTAATGCGCAAATCTTGTTGTTATTTGCAATTATTTTATTTTATTATTCTTATCTCGTTATATAAGAAGGGAGGGGAATGGAAATGTGCAAAATCGAAAAGTATGTAACTGATAGAAAGACGATGTATAAATGTTCTTGTTCAGGAAGACTAGGCGACAGTGAATGTAGCCCTTTCCGTCTGCTGTCTGTCCGTCTCTATCAACGCGTATTTCTCAGAGACTATAAGAGGTAAAGTAAGCAAATTTGGAATGTAGAATCCACAAAATGTACATGTGTGTGTGTGTGTGTGTGTGTGTCTGTGTATGTAGGCTAAGGGGTTCTCATAGTCGGGTAGACTTGATTACAGATTGCTTACTTGTTTTTTATTATATTGAACTACAATTGGTGGTTAAATGAGCAACTGTTGCAATTGCAGCTTATATATAATTCATTTTTGCTTTGTGTGGGGGGGGTGGTGGGGGAGAGGGGGATATGGATAAGAAAAAAAAACAGTAATACATCTTAAGTAATCACATGTTAAAGTGTAATCTCGTTAAAAATGCAAATAAACTTGTTTCACTGCTCAGTTGATCAATAATTATAAATTACTTATACCTGACATTCCATCAATATAAACATAAAAATATAAAAAAAATAGAAAATATGCAAGAAAAACAATTAATTGTGCGCACAAACTGTTGGTAGCCACTGTTTGAGAACAGCTGATCAATCGAGGGCACTTTTCGCTAGTTGGCCTGCAGTTATTTGAACTGTCTGGCAGCACTGACCTTGACAGTGTGTGTGTGCTCTTGTACTTTTATGCTTCCGCTCACTCTCTCTCTCTCTCTCTCTCTCTCTCTTTCTCTTTCTTTCTCTTGTTCTGCTTGCCGCCCGCTTGATAAGCAATGAAAGCCATTAACACTGACTGCTTGCATGTACATTTTTGGCATTGAAATTCGTTTTTTGCGTCTTCCTCTTTACGTTTACTCATAATAGCAAAGCCCATACAGTAGCGCGCACATGTTCGTTGTATGTATGTGTTGTGCTGAACATGTTCTTCTTCTTGATTTATGCGAACATGTTCGCTTTGTTGATTGCACTCTTACTTTTTATCAATCATTTACCTTATAGCGAACATGTTCGCCTTGCTTGCATGCATATCAGATATAACATCGAACATGTTGTCACTTAATGTTCGATATTGAATGAGCTCCTGTTTTTTTTAACATATAAACGCATACACATACAAAGATTTATATGGGAAACAGTTACTTAATACATAATATTGTCGCAAGACAATTAAAAGTTCTTCAATTTGCTGTTGGTGTTGTTGATATAAGTATGTGTGTGTGTGTCTGTGTGCATGCATTCACATGCAAACGTATTGTTTGTGTGTGTGTGATTAACTGTTGCATAAGCTCGATATAATTTTGATGCAGTTTTTGTGAAGAGCTTGCAAATTTTGATTGCGATTCTTGCTGTTATTTTCTTTAAGTGTATTTACCTTTTGCTGAATGCAATTTAAGTGTACAGTTAGCTGATGTAGTTAATGCAGTTAATGCAGTGCAAGCAGTAAAAGCCTAGTAAAAGAAGAGAGCGAAAAGAAACAGAGCAAAAATAAAAAAAAAAGACAAAACTGAAAATTTATTTTTATTATTTTTATTTTGCTGCAGAATTATATGTTGGTTTGGAGGAAAAGAAAACGAAAAAGAAGCAGAAGCAGAAGCAGAGCAGAAACAACAAATTACCAATTAACTAAATCAAATTAATCGATCATTAATTACAATGCAGCCAGGGCTGCACTATCGATAACACACACAAAACGTTTATCAGCCGCAACCAACCCTCAACCACCATACGCATCTCTTGTCTTTCACTTGTTTCTTCCAAGCGAACCGATAAGGGGTCAGCTGTTTTTTCATTTTGTGTTTTTGCTTTCGTTCTTTTAGTTAGTTCATTCATTCAGTTTCTGTTTCCTGTGTCTGTGCCTGTGCCTTTACCTTTGTCTTTGCCTTTGCCTGTTTCTTTACGTTTTGCAGTTCTGTTGGCTGCGCATCGCGCCCACGCACAGCGCACGTTTTTTTTTCGTCAAACTTGTCGTGTTCTACTCGCTTCCTCTTTGTCTCTCTTTCTCGCTCGCTCTCTCTGCGTTTTACTGTGTGTATTTGTATTATTTGTTTTCTATTTATTTTACTGTGTTTCGCCCGCTCGATCGTTCGTTCATTTCGTTCTGTTTCATTTTCTTTTTCTCGCCGCTTTTCCAACAACGCGTCAAGTTCAAAGAAGTCAAATATTATTCTCACAGATACACACATACATATGCACATTTATTAGTATATATATACCTGTGTGTGTGTATGTATGTATGTATGTATTGTAGTGTGAAAATATGTATAGTTCTTAGTCAATTCTTTTATTGTAATTATAACTTTTCGCTTCGTTTTAACTTCTTTCATTTATTTTTCCTACATTTTTGGGTAAATTTTCCAACTTTTTTTTCTATCTGTTTTTAATTTTCTTTTTAATTTAATTTCATTTCATTTACTTTAACGCTTCTTTTCACTAACATAAAAAAAAAATCGCCTAAAAAAATATTTATGAATAATATTGTGGAAGCAACAACTTCAAAAACAGAAACAACAACATCATTAATATCATCATTATCATTAAATGCCTTAATAACTTCACCAACTTCATCAGCAACAACAGCCAACACAACATCAACATCAACAACAGCGAACACAACAACAACAATAACAGCAACACAAACAATTAAAACAAATACTCGACTTATTTCATGTCTCAACCAACAACAACAAACAACTGTAGCAGCCTCAGCAACGGCAGCAGCAGCAACAACAGAAACAACCACAACAACAGCGACAACATACTTAAATCAACAGCAGCAACAGCATCAGGCTAATAACAGCAATTCAAAGCAGTTACTTTACATTGCAACTGCTAACAGTGAGGACGACAACAACAACAACAGCAGCAACAATAAGGAAGTTAAGGACAACATTGATGAGGATATATTAGGTACATTGCCAGCAAAAGGAACAGCAGCAACATTTGCTGTGCCAGCAATTCCTCCTGCAAAACGTACAACAGCAACAGCGTCTCGCGGTCAATCATTAAAATCTAACAGCAATAACTTCACTTCCTTCTCCTCTGCATCCTCCGCATCCTCTGCCTCGTCTTTTAACTCTTCCAAATCAAATTCCAATTCCAGTGAATTGCTGTGCAGCTGTTGTAACAACGAAACATCAACATCAACAGCAACAACACAATTTGCTGACGCTGTAACAGAGTCGCAAGAACAACAGCAACAACACGCTGCAGTTGCCGCTGCATCAGTCTTTTTAGCCAAGCACCTGGTACGTTCCGTTACTGCTACAAGCATTATGGATATGCCCTATAACACCTCGCCCTCGCTACGCGTGCGCACCACCTCATTGAATCAGCTGAAGAAGACAGCAGACATGGCCATAGAGAATGAGCTGCATGTCTGCCCATCGGTGATGTCCGAGGAGCTGCGTAAGCTGTTGCCACCCACATCGGAAACGGTTATGACCAAACCGTTTCCGATACGAGGAGAGCGTACCATAGCTGACTGCACCACGCCCCATGTGATTGCTATGGTGGGTCTACCGGCACGTGGTAAGACGTTTATATCGAAGAAGTTGGCGCGTTATCTTAACTGGATCGGCATTTGCACGAGAGTCTTTAATCTGGGCGAATATCGTCGGCATGCGACGACCGCTTATAAGTCGCACGAGTTCTTCCGTGCCGACAATGAGGAGGCGATGGCCATAAGGAATCGTTGTGCCAATCAGGCATTGCATGATTCCTGCGAATGGCTGCTCAGCGGACAGGGTAGCATTGCTGTATTCGATGCCACCAATTCGACCAGGGATCGTCGCCAGATGATCTATGATATTGTTGTGAAACAGCATGGATTCCGTCTCTTCTTTGTCGAATCAATATGTGATGATCCTCAGATTATCGAACAAAATATATTGGAGGTAAAGGTTAGCTCACCCGATTATATCAATATGAATACTGAGCTGGTTGTTAGGGATTTCCTGCAGCGCATTGAACACTATGAGGAACGTTATAAGCCCATTGAAGAGGTGGCCGAATCCCATTTGAGCTTCATGAAGGTGTACAATGCCGGCAAGAAGGTTGTTGTCTACAACAATGAGGGTCATGTTGAATCCCGGATTGTCTATTATCTGATGAATATACACATAACGCCAAGGACTATATATCTAACGCGTCATGGTGAGAGCGAGCACAATTTGTCGGGTTTGATTGGAGGCGATTCGAATTTGAGTAAACGTGGACATCAATATGCCAGAGCCTTATCCTCGTATATAGACCAGCAGAAGATCGATGGATTGCGTGTCTGGACGTCATGGATGAAGCGTGCGATACAAACGGTAGCCGATGTGAAGGCCCCGCAGGAGCGTTGGAAGGCACTCAATGAAATCGATGCAGGACACTGTGAGGAGATGACCTATGAGCAGATTAAGGAACGTTTTCCCGAGGAGTTTAAGGCGCGTGATGTCAATAAGTTTGCTTATCGTTATCCACGTGGTGAGAGCTATGAGGATCTTGTGGCCCGACTGGAACCAGTCATCATGGAATTAGAACGCCAAGGCAATGTTCTAGTCGTTTCACATCAGGCTGTGTTACGCTGTCTCTTCGCCTACTTCTTGGACAAGTCCGCGGATGAACTACCATATCTATATGTGCCACTGCATACGGTCATCAAGCTAACACCAGTCGCCTATGGCTGTAAGGTGGAGCACATTAAGTTACCCATTGATGCCGTCGATACACATCGTCCCAAACCAAAGATACCCGGGGATGTCAGTGAGCCAGGACTCGATGGTCTTAGCGGTGAGCTGGTGGCGCCCGATGGTGTTGGCAAGGTGCTAATTGTTGGCGATGATGTGGCAACGGCAACTGCACCCAATGGCAACAATGGACGTGCCGATTCCTCCCAATGACGATGTCTTCATTATCACCACCTTGCAGCGCCACCGCCAGCACCACCCAAACAGCCTCTACCTAAATCCAATACATTATAAACTATGTCCTCTATCTGCTTCTAATCCCAATTAATCCTTTTTCTAATCCTCTGAACCCTATACTTTGGCTATACTCCATAGCTCTATTACAATGTTTTTACCTTCTTCAGCGCTCTCAAGTGTTACCAGATACTTAACAGAAATCAATAATAAAACACATACAGGCAGCTTAACAGTACTCTAACAGTGCATTAACAGCGCCCACTATAAAGCTTAGCTTTAAAATTTTTTCCTATTTCAACTTTTTATGCATTTCTTTCATTCTACACCTATTTCTTCCCCCCCCCCTCCCCCTTCTCGCTCTCTCTCTCTATCTCTCTCTCTCTCTCTCATTCTCTGTATTTATTACTTAATGATGAGCGTGTTACTTAAATTTATGTAATTTGATCTTTGTTTTTGTTCTTTGCATTCGATTTGCTTTTTGTAATTTTATTAAGAACTTGTCGAAATTGTGATTATTAATTCATACATAAATGCATACATATACATATACAACTATATATATATATATATATAGATATATATGTATGTATCTGTATATATATGTATCGATATACCATACATATATATACTATATACATATATATCGCTTAATCGATGTACTTTATTTAAAAATCATAAAGGAAAAAACTTATTAACTTAAATTAGGCCAGAAAATGCTTACGAACGGGAAGCAAGCGTAGGACAAAGCTTAAGGAGGAAGAAAGAAGAAGAAAGAGAAAAAGAAGATACAGAAGAAAAAGAAAAGAAAATGCAAAATATTTTCAAAGTCTTCAAACAAAAAAAGAAAAACAAAAAGTTTAAAAATTAAACTTCTATTTTTGCGATTATAAATTTATTTATTATTCTTAAGCAAATTATAACTATTATTAATATTACTATTATTATTACAATATATATATATATATATATATATATATATATATATATATATATATATATATATATATTTAATAATGCATATTGTTCCCACGATAACCGATAAACGATAAATTTCAATTGTAATTAAAAAACTAATATTTAAAAAAAAGACATTAAAATATTTTTGTAACTTTTCGTTAAATTTTTCGTTCTCTTTTTAATCTTAGACTATATATATATATAATCCATATTCATATAAATTTAAATATATATAAATATAAAGAATATATATAATATAAAAAGTGCATTAAAAAAAAAACAAAAAAAATATAAATAAAAATAAAATAAAACTGGAAACAGTTTACGAAATTTCTTTGTTTGCCACCTGTTTTATGGGCGTGGTAGTGCCAAGTGGGCGGAGGTGGAGGAGGGTTAACAGAAAGATTGACTTTTATATAACCAAAAATTCAAATTCAAATATTTTTTTTCAAAAAAAAAAACTGTCTGAACCTCGTTTCTAAGTCTTAATTTCAAAGCGTTATTTAAATTTCTCGTCAACTCTCTTAAACCTTCAGCAGGATGAAAATTTGAGACGTAAGACAAGAAGGCTTTTCCCGGGCCTAAAGTTTTATACCACTTTGATATGATCCTTGCTCAAATAATAATGACATCCCTGAACCACTGCGTTATTCCTGTGGATATGGTCGGGGGCTGGTCGCCGTTGTGGCCAGCTAACAACACGTAGGGTGTGCGTCGTGATACCCTCTCGGGGCGCAACCTGGTCGTGTGTTCAGTTTTCTACATTCTGTCCAAAGTTTCATAAGCAATTCTTGTTTGCCGTTGGAATCCTAACAGATCCCAGGTTACCTATTAACCAGGGCAGGGATCATCCAGTTCGAGTCTGGACCCGTGATGCCTCTCCTGGTACATCCTCGACCCTGCTACTTGTGTCGAATGGTGATTTAACGTTGAAGAATCTGCCGTGATACACGCCAGAAACTCACGTGGCCCACCCAGTTTTCGCCCTTCAAATCCCAACCCCTTTAACCAGACGCTGCCGCTGAGATCTTGCGGGATGCGTCAGGCAAATATCAAACTAATATAGGTGGTCCGTAAGGGACATGACTAAACGACCTTGGCCACTTAGATCTTCCTTACAGTTTTCAGGAGCTACATTTATTGAAGGACTTTTTATCCATTGATTTTCTGCTACAAAACTCCCTCAGGATCGTTTAGATCACGGGCAACCCATTGTCGGCAAACAGAGCCCTCAGCTCCTTTGATATCATTCTATAAGCATCAATCATTACGTTGCCTACAATATCCTTCTTTATTCATTGCTCCAGAACAAGATCTCCCTATAAGAAGAATCCCTGTGGGAGATGCATAGTGATAACCTAAGTAACTTTTCGTGTAGTCTACGGTGCGCTGCATACGATTATCCTTGCAACAATTATTGTTTTACTGGCTAAGCATAGTCGAGGATATTCTTGACTCTCCTTTTTGTCAATCTCAATTGTTGACAGAGATTACTGAAGCTCCCTTAGGGAGGTTTCCACAACAATTGATATCCTCCTAATCAGTTTTATATACCTCAGAAACTTTTACACATATTCAAATATGTTTCTTTCAAGATTAGGAAAATCAGTTAATTTTTTATTTAGAGGGGGAAGAAACGATTCTTTGATATGTCTTAAGCTGCATATTTAAGCAACGTTTCGTACAACCCTCGCATAGATTTATTACACATTATTAAATTATAAGTTATGATATGATAATTTTTCATTTCTAATTGAAATTTTCTTTGCTTACTTACAGCTACCAATGAGGACTTTTGCAAGGATTGGGGCTAAGCTAGTACACATATAAGGGATAAGAACACGCAGCGGAGAATACCAAAGAGAGACAGAGAGAGAGAGATAGAGAGAGAGAGATAGAGAGAGAGGAGAGAGAGAGAAAAGTAGCTACTGGCAGTAGCAGTAGGACTAAGCACGTGAGAGTGAGAGAGTGAAGGAGAGAGGAAAATGCCACGCTTTCGCAATGAGCAGCCAGTGACAGTCAAATACAAAGATGGAGACATTGTCTGGGTGAAAATACACAACTCGGAGACCTGGTGGCCAGGGGAGGTGACATCGGCGCAGGATTTTCGCTTTGTTAACTCAACGCGACGACCATTTGCTGTTGTAGAATTCTTCAATGAAAGAACCTTGTGAGTCTTTTCAAACTTTTCCTTTAAAGCTCTTACCTTCCTTCGCACCTTTCGAGCTACTCTAATCCTCTTTATTTATCTTTCTCTTCTTATCCTTTACAGCGAACAAGTGAACACGCCGAAGTTGATTTATCACTTTCAATGCGCCCACAAAAAGGAGTTCATAAGATTAGGCACAAGTGAGTATTGTCGCTCTGCTGGGCAGCTACCCCTTGGTTAAGGGTTACTTGTGGTTACATTGCTTGCCAGCTGATCCTTAGCAGGCTCATGCCGTTGTTGTTGTGCATCCCTAGAGATACCATCGCCACTTCCGCCTTCCATGCGACTTCTCGATGGCTTCGACTGCGGCTGAGATTGCTGTCTTCTCTGCGGCTGAGGCTGCTGCTGTTTCTTCTGTTGCTCAGGCTGTTTCTTCTTATCCTCCTTCTTATTATCCTTCTTTTTATTTGCCTCATTCTTCTTGTTCTTCTTATCATCTTCCTTCTTCTCCCGCAACTGCTGCTGCTGTTGCTGATACAATGGAAATTGGTATGGCCAATAATTCGGCCCATGATTACCACCTCCACCTGGTGGACCACGATACATAGAATGTGCACATAGGATCATCAGACCAGTTGCCAAACCATAACCAATTATTGGGCCAAGCGGTCGATTATGCAACACTTGCCACTGCCGCAAGTTCTGCAGCAGCTGTTGCAATCTCAGTTGACTCCATGCAGCAGCAGCAGCATTATGTAAATGCAACATTAATACATCGCTGCCATTCAACCAAAACGTTTGCAGCTCCTTGAAGTAGCACATATTTTGTATATCAAATTATACATTAATTTCCTTTACTTTTCTCTTTTCTTGTTACCAAAATAAGCAAAAAACCAGGCCAAAAGCGAATTTTAAATATAAAAACTAAAAACTAAATTTTGTTATTTTTAACTTAAATTTTTTTGGAAGTCTTCTTCACATTAACTCAGAAGACTTACTCAATAAAAATTTGCTGACTCTGACAGCTCTCCCTCACTTTGTCTCTGTCTCTTTATATTTCCTTTACTTTTCCTCACTTGACAGCAAGTGGCAACTCTAACAGAAAACTGTGAACTGGATATTTTTGTCAAATTTATTTTATTCAGAGTAAATCTTTGTCTATAGAAGAATCGAATTTTCTTTATCAAATTATTATTTATTTATTTATTTTTTTTAGCTTTAAGCTTTTGTTGATTATTTCTCTCTCTCTCTCTCTCTCTATCTTTCTCTCTCTCTCTGGTAACAAATTTTCCTTCCATCTGCAGCTTCATTATTCTTAAAGAATTCCTCCATCTCATAAATACTAATTCAAATAAGAAGAAGCATTAGACAGGCCGGAGAAGAGATCAAATAGAAACAGTAAAGGGTAAAGGGATTTCCGTAATTAAGTACAGACGACTACAGCGCTTTCCCTTAGGGCTTCAATCAAGAGTGGAGAATTTTCAGAGTTTCTTTTAGACTTTGATCAAGACAACTTCAAGACAAGCCAAGCAAGTTCTCTGGCTGGGAATCGAACTCAGTTCCCTCTAACGAGGAATTTCCTTAAAGAAGACTACAGCCCTCTCCCTTAGAGCTTCAATCAAGAGTGGATAATTTTAAGTTTCTTTTAGCCTTTGATCAAGACAAACCAAGCAAGTTATCTGACTGAGAATCAAACCTAGCTCCCTCTGACGAGGGATTTCCGTATGCAAGTACAGACGACTACAGCGCTTTCCGTTAGGGCTTCAATCAAGAGTGGAGAATTTTAAGTTTCTTTTAGCCAAGTTCAAGACAAGCCAAGCAAGTTCTCTGGCTGGGAATCGAACTCAGTTCCCTCTAACGAGGGATTTCCGTAAAGACGACTACAGCCCTTTCCCTTAGGGCTTCAATCAAGAGTGGAGAATTTTCAGAGTTTCTTTTAGCCTTTGATCAAGACAAGTTCAAGACAAGCCAAGCAAGTTCTCTGGCTGGGAATCGAACTCAGTTCCCTCTAACGAGGGATTTCCGTAAAGACGACTACAGCCCTTTCCCTTAGGGCTTCAATCAAGAGTGGAGAATTTTCAAAGTTTCTTTTAGCCTTTGATCCAGACAAGTTCAAGACAAGCCAAGCAAGTTATCTGGCTGGGAATCGAACTCAGTTCCCTCTAACGAGGGATTTCCGTACAGACGACTACAGCCCTTTCCCTTAGGGTTGCAAGCAAGAGTGGAGAATTTTCCGAGTTTGCTTTACCTTTTAATCAAGACAAGTTCAAGACAAGCCAAGCAAGTTATCTGGCTGAGAATTAAACCTAGCTCCCTCTGACAAGGGATTTCCGTATGCAAGTACAGACGACTACAGCCCTTTCCCTTAGGGCTTCAATCAAGAGTGGAGAATTTTAAGTTTCTTTTAGCCAAGTTCAAGACAAGCCAAGCAAGTTCTCTGGCTGGGAATCGAACTCAGTTTTCCCTGAAAATGTCGGATTCGTTTTATATTCAGAGGAGTCGATGGGCTCCATCCTAATTAATGTTTTAACTGGGTTTCGCTTGCCGTGAAATTATCAAGAAAAACTGTTGAATTACTCAAGTAATTTATGAGTAATTAGAAATGCTAATCTATGCTATAATTCAATTAGTAAAGGAATTAAATAGAAATTTTAATTACTTTGATATGTTTCCTTTTAACTTTTCATAGAGAAATCCGTTGCCCAGGAGCTAAAGGTTAAGTTCACCGAAGACGTTAAGCAGGCGGAATTCCGCTGTGCGGAAAACAAACGCAATGCAGGAGCAGCTCTGGCCGCTGAGGCTGAGGAGTACTCTGAAGCCACCGAAGCTGCAGAGGATGTTGACTTATTGGCATCTGCGGCGGAAGCAGCAGCAGCTGCAGCCGCAGATATCGAAGATCTGGCCAACACCTTTGCACAACCGGAGAGCTTAATAAAGGCGCAGCTGTCCAGTAAAGGCGGTGGTGCCAGTGGCAATGACAACCTCTGTTGCTGCGCCGGTAGTCCTGGTGTCGATGGCGACAGCAACTATAGCCTAAACTTGGCCACACCACCATTGCTGCCAATGCTAAACGTAAGTTAATCTTGAAAAAACGCTTTTTAGCCCCTTTGCCTTTTTTGTAAAAAAAGAGCAAAGCGGAGCTATTGGAAATATGCAAAATCCAAAAGTATGTAACACATAGAAATAATCATCGGAGACCCCATAAAGTATATATATTCTGAATCAGGACGACAAGACGAGTTCATCTAGCCCTGTCCGTCTGTCTGTCCGTCCGTCTGTCTGTCCGTCCGTCCGTCCGTCCGTCCGTCCGTCCGTCCGTCCGTCCGTCCGTATGAACGCCTGTTTCTCGGAGACTATAAGAGCTAGAGCAACCAAACTTGAAATCTAGATTCGTTATATTCGTACGCTGTACAAGTTTGTTTTTGATTTTTAAATTTCCTCCCCTGACCCCCGCAATTCGAAAATAACGATTATTGAGCACAATTATCAACCGATCAAATTTATTTTTGGCACACATCATAATTAGACCACTCTTAATCCATGTTGTGAATCTGGGTAAGATTGATCAAAAATCTCGAAAGTTATACATCATCAAAAGTGGCGTTATGTGCCCCGGGGGGGTATAGTAGCGCGCGCAAAATAAGAGCTAGAGCAACGAAATTTGGAAAGTAGATTTGTTATGTTTGTACGCTATACGAGTTTGTTTTAGAATTTTCAATTTCCTTCCCTGACCCCCGCTTTTTGAAAAAATCGATTTTCAGATACAATTTTTAACCGATCAAATTTCTTTTACGCACACATATTAAGTAGACCAGTCTTCATCTAAGTTGTGAATTTCGTTCAAATTGAACAATAAACACGGAAGTTATACAACAATAAGTACCGCGCTATAGAGCGTGGGGGGCTAAAAGGCGCGCGCAATGGCCAAGTACGTGCAGAACTGTGTGTATGTATGAGTATGTGTGTGTATGGCTGTATATGTAGGCAAAGGGGCTCTCGTAGTCGGGTACACTCGACTATAGACTTCTTACTTGTTTCTTTTGAACTTTTGTTGATAATCTCTTCAAATTCGCAGCCACAGTCAACGATACGTTTCCTGGACATTGGTTCCCCGGCAACCAGCTCCTCAGGCAGCGGCGGCAGTAGTGGGAGCAACGGCAGCAATGGCAGCAATGGCAGCAATGGCAGCAATGGCAGCAATGGCAGCAATGGCAGCAATGGCAGCAATGGCAGCAATGGCAGCAATGGCAGCAATGGCAGCAATGGCAGCAATGGCAGCAATGGGAGCAATGGGAGCAATGGCAGCAATGGCAGCGGCAGCAATGGCAGCAATGGCAGCGGCAGCGTTCTAGAGATGGTTTCCAGTGATGGGCAGGGCTCGGAGCGTCGCTATGATTGCAGTTCATGTGATTTTCGGACCAGCAGCGTCAATGTGCTGTTGATCCATAGACGCGTACATCGCAAGGGGGGCTCCAGGAGTTCCTCCAGCAGCCATCACCATCATTTACATCATCATCATCATCATCATGGGCATCATCAGTCGGCGCATCATCAGGCGGGGCATCAGCAGCTGGAGAATCTGTTGCTGCCGCGCTCAACGCGACGCATTAACACCAAACGTGATACATTATCTTCGCTCTGGCGCTGCCAGTCGCGTCATGTATCCATCGTTGTGGACGCACCACTCACCGATGATGAGCAGCGTCAGGTGGCCAACATAGCACAGCTAACACTGGCCAGCATTGAGCGCGTTGTCAAGCCACAGTACAAGCATCCATCGACCACTGTCAATAGCCGCAAGGAGGATCGTGTGCATAATCGTCGCAGCACACACTTGAACTCCAGGGATCCGCGCCGCAAGCGCGCCCATCATCTGCGTGCCACAGTTTCAGCGCCACCAATGCAACCTGCAAAGGCAAGGCAATCCTCCAGCAACATACATCCCTCATCCGCCAAGCAGCGTCGCCTCACGCGTTCCGCCAGTCGACAGCAGGACAGCAGTCCCAGTTGCGCCTCCTCGCTGTATGTGGATGCCTCTGTTGGCACCTCATCATCCTCAGCACCCTATTCGCCGCCCACCAGACGCCGCATTGCTGCCGACAGACGCTGCACCATGTCCGCTCTAGCCATGCCCGCAACAGCCACCATTGGCACCAATACCACCATCTCCACTGCCTTCCACTACAACTCCTCTAGCGTGAGCAATGCCAATGCCAATGGCAATGCTAGTGACAATGGCAATGGTTCCAATGGCAACGAGAAGCGTGGCAATGGCATGCGCAAAACGCTTCACATGACGCCGTCCTGTTCGAGGACGACGTCGACATCGTCGCCCAATATAACGGAGATGCATCATAGGAAACGGGCACGATCGAAGACACCGATGAGATCGCCGAGCTCCTGCTTAAAGGTGATGATTGTTGACGAGAAGCCTGGACCAAAGTCAAAGACAAAATCCAAGATGAAGCTGGAGGTTAAGATAAAGTCGGAAACATTGCCAAAGATGCTGGAAATAGTTCACCCACTGGAGGAGCAACTCATCACAACAGAAGCACAGGCAGCAGCATCGTTGACATCATCGTTATCCTCAATATCATCGCCCACATCATCCTCAGCCTCCTCATCGCCGACGCCAACGCCAACTGCAGGTGGAGCTGAAGCAGTTGCCACAACAGCGATAGGCGTCTTACATAAGATGAGGTTGGAGCAGTTAGAGCAGGATGAGGATGAGGATCAGGAAGACGAAGAGGATACCGATGAGGATGTGGATGAGGATGATGACTTGGAAGAAGAGCTGGAAGAGGAAGAGGATGAAGAACTGGAAGACGAAGAGGAGGAGGAGGAGGAGGATGATGATGATGATGATGATGATGATGATGAGTATGAGGAAGAGGAATATGAGAGAGAGGAGCTGCTGGCACTAGCGGCGAACGAGCTGAAGAGAAGCAACGCCACAGAACAAGGAGTGGATGCTTCATTAGAACTGCAGCGCAGCCTGCTGGCCGAATGGGGTGAGGATGAGCAGGAGGAGCTGGAGGAGCAACTGGCGCCCAGCCAGACACCAGATCCACTAGCAACCGACATGCAGGCAGCAGAATTAGCACAGGAGGCGTTCCCAGCAGTAACCCAAGCCCAACATCCAGCTAAAGCTCAGCCTGAGCCTAAGCCTGTGCCCGAGCTGGATACGGAGCTGGAAATGGAGACTGAGACTGAGCTGATGGGCAGTAAGAAGGAGTTAGCAATAGATGAGCATGCTGATGCTTCTGCTGGAGGTGTTGCTGATGATGATGTGGCGGCTGTTGCTGCGGCGCTAAGCAGCAGTTGCTCCTCCTCAGCAGCGGCAAACGCCTCAAAGAAACGCATAAGGAACATACCAAAGAAGGATCGTCGGGATGTGGTGCTGCAGGAGTTCGATGTGCCGAATGATGATGACGCTGCAACAGCTGCTGTTGATGGTGCTGTTGATCCTGCTGTTGCGCGTGCACCAGAAGACCCAATTATTATCCAGGATAGCGATGCTAGCTCCAATGAGAGTGTCGTCTTTGTTGATTCTCCTGTACAGGATGAGGATAACAACGAGAAGGCGGACCAGGACCAGGAACAGGAGCAGGAGCACCAGCACGAGCAGGAACAGGAGCAACTGCAGCAACAGCAGCAGCAACAGGCAACTGCTAAAGCTGATGAGACTCCAGCTGCTGCTTCTCCTCGAGCAACAACACCTATAGATGATGTAGCTTCCACCTCGTCTGCAGCTACTGCTGCTGCTGCAGCTACTGCTGCTGCTGCAGCTAGTGCTGCTGCTGCAGCTACTGCTGCTGCTGCAGCTGTTGTTGCTGCTGCTGCTACTGCTGCAGCAGCAGTTGGAGGCAGTTTCAAGCGAGCGGCAACGATTAACAACTCATCGTCCTGCTTTGACTTCCAAGAAGAGGAGGAGGAGGCTGCCGCACTGCAGCCAACGGCAATGGCTGGAGATGGACACAATGGCTTGAGCTACAGGCGTCACACGACAAGCAGATTGATGCAGCCAGTGGTTGGCAGACCCTTGGAGCAGCTGCAGCTCAATGGAGATGAGGAGAAGGAAACTGATAGAGAGAGAGAAAGGGAAAAGGAAAGGGAAAGAGAAAAGGAAAAGGAAAAGGAAAGGGAAAGAGAAAGGGAAAGAGAAAAGGAAAAGGAAAAGGAAAAGGAAAAGAAAAAGAAAAAGGAAAGAGAAAAGGAAAAGGAAAGGGAAAGGGAGCGAGAAAAGGAAAAGAATAGAGAAAAAGAACAAAAGAGGAAACGTGAAAAGGAACGAGACCAGAAAAGGCACAAAGAAACAGAAAGAGAACAGAAAGAGAAACTGAAAGAGAAAGAGAAAGAAAGAACACGCGCTGGGCTTGACCCAAGGATGAGCAAGGAGTTGTCGTCCACACACAGAATAACCGAAGAGACAATCAAAACGATTCCCCCCCAAATGGAACGTCCAAAGGAGATGCCAGCGCAGCTTTCGCTGGACACAACAGCAGCAGCAGCAGCAGCAGCAGCAGCAGCAGCAGCAGCAGGAGCAGCAGCAGCAGCAGCAGGAGCAGCTGCAGCAGCAGCGGCAGCAGGTGGAGCTACAACTGGAACAGCAACAGCTGGACAAGATGCTGAAATGGAAGCTGAAGCGGCGGATCCGCTGAGCTTACCCATAAAGGAGCGACAGAAACGCATCTTCAAATCACGCAACAAATCGCAGCTAGTGGCAACCGTTGCAACTGTTGCAACTGTTGCAACTGTAGCAACTGTTCCAACTGTTGCAACTGTAGCAACTGTTGCAACTGTTGCAACTGTTGCAACTGTTGCAACTGTTGCAACTGTAGCAACTGTTGCAACTGTTGCAACTGTTGCAGCTGCTACGCCACGTGAAGAACAGCCTGCTCCTCCTTGTGCAGCTATAGCAACGCTAGTCACCACCGATTCACCAGCATCACCAACAATGGATATTGTGCCTGCAGCAGCCGAAGCTGTCCATGTGCTGCATCTCAAGGAGGAGAAGGCAGACAGGCAGCAGCTACAGGCCAATGGCATGGGCAACAATCTAAAGACTGAGCTGGACTACAAGAAGTCAATGTTACCCACTGCTTGTGCCTATACGCCCACATCTCCGCCTGCCACCTCTCCGCGCACAAACTTTCCAACGAAATCGAGAACGAAATCGCGTTCGAAATCTCGTTCGAAATCTCGTTCGAAATCTCGTTCGAAATCTCGTTCGAAATCTCGTTCGAAATCTCGTTCGAAATCGCGTTCGAAATCGCGTTCGAAATCGAAATCCAAATCCAAATCCAAATCAAAATCAAAATCAAAATCTAAATCGAGATCAAAATCTAAATCGAGATCCAAATCATCCCCGTCCAAGTCGAAATCCTCGAAGCCAAAATCCCCCAGGAAATCCTCCGGCACATTAGAAGATGCAGCAGCTGCCCAATTAATGGATGAGCTGAGCAACCATTCCAATTCTCATTCACAGTCGCACCTCAGTGGACTTGTCTCGCCGGCCTTTAGCTTCATCACCACCAGCAGCAATGGTGCCACAGAGTGCAGCAGCACCAACAACGCCAACAACACCAATAATGCCAACAGTAACAGCAACAGCAACAACAATTTAGCAGCAAATGAAAGGAGCAATCCCAACCAACGTAGGAGCAGCACCAGTAGTTCCATTGTCTCCAACATGGCAGTAATCTCTGCCGAGGAGGCGTGTGAATTGCATTTGCAATCGGTGCAGCAGCAGCAGCAGGAGCAGCAGCAGCAGCAGGAGCAGCAGCAACAACAACAACAACAACAACAACAACAACAACAACAACAACAACAACAACAGCAGCCGCAGCAACAGCAGCCGCCAGAATCTAGAGGCATACTTATACTGGAGGATATACTATTGCCCAATCTCTATGAGCATCCAGTTTATACGGGAGAGCAAAGAAGCAATCGCAGCAATGATCCAAGACAAACGGAATTGTCGCTGACAACGCAGCTGCATCCACAGCTGCAAACGGAGCCAATGATGCAGTCAATCATACAGCCAACAGTGGTGGAGCCAACGCTGCAGGATACTCAGCTGAATCAGGCACAGACTCAGGCACAGACTCAGGCAGAAGCTGCTCCCTGGACAGGCACATCGTTGATGGTGCATCTGCCACTGTTTCCCATGGCCATAGGAGGTCTCAGAGTGCCTCCACCTGCAGGCAAACCCATGCCCAAATCTGTCACAGCTTCAGCTGTAGTCACCAAGAGATCAGCAGCCACAGGCAGCAAAGCAACAGCAGGAGGATCTTCCAACCGCAAGGAGGCATTAAACATGGCACCATCTGGCAGTAAGTCTTCGTCATCTTCTACAGCAGCAGCAGCAACCGCAGCAGCAGCGGCAGCAGCAGCCGCAGCAGCAGCAGCAGCAGCAGCAGCGGCAGCAGCAGCAGCGGCAGCAGCAGCGGACAATAAGCCATCCTGCAGCAGAGCCATGGCTGGCAGCAGACCATGGGATAACCTGCCATCGGGCAGCAGAAGACCACCAGGAAGTCCAGGTCCTAGTGCTGGCTGTGGCATCGGTCTTTTTGGCGGATGCGACCCAGATTCACCATGCAGAGCGACAGCCAGAGCCATTGCCAGCAAGCTACACAGCTGGCAATGGCACAAGTTTCCAGCTTCGAGGCGTGAGGTGAATCTCAAGCAACGCGAACAGGAGCTACTGCGTCAATACGAGGCGGATCTGATCAGTGGGCGCAGCGTGGAGAAGCTGCGTCTGGCACGTGAGCGCTGGACGCGTCCACGCCACAACACGCCCAAGCAGGATACCACAGATACAGTGATGATGGAGCTGGGCTTGCAATTGCAGTCGGATGACGACGACGACGACGACGACGATGATTTGACATATCAGCAGCAGCAGCAGAAGCTGCAGCTAATGCCCTCCAGGGTGATGCAGAACAAACGTTCCCTCAGCGAACAGCCCATAGATAATCGTCTGAGCCTCAAGCGCAGGACCAGATGCACCGCCAACAAATCCTGTGATGAATTGCCCATCGGCTGCGAGGAGGTGCCAGCGACATATGCTGCCGATCATGAGGATGAGGTCGATGAGGAGCTGCACATACATATACAGCTAGAGGAGACAGCGAGATCAACGAGCTCCACTCCAGCATCGCCGCTACCGCCCAGTCAGCAGGATACGCCCAGCAGTCCGCCGCCTGATGCTTCCCATGATGAGGATGAAGATGACGAGGCCAGGAAGCTGGCGCAGTATCTGGGCCAGCAGAAGGCAAATATGTTGCTACTGCGCAATCTGCAGCAGCCGCCGCCGCCCCCTCCACCAACTACGCCACCGCCACAGCCGCCGCCGCCGCCGCCGACACCACCACCACCACCACCACCACCACCTCCACCACCACCACCACCACCACCACCACCACCACCACCACCACCTCCACCGCCACCACCGCAGGAGACAAGAGTGGACCAACTGCAGCTGCTTATGCCCGAATATGAGGATGACCTGGCAGGACCAGCCTCACCACCTTGGCTCTCATCACCACTAGGTCCAGCCTCACCCACAGCCTCGCCCTCGGCAGCTAGGACAGACTCGCCGCTTGGGCCAGACTCACCACCTTGGCTGGAATCGCCGCCCGCACGTCGTCCTGCCACACCTCCAGGCTCAGCGCCAAGCTCGCCAGCAGCACCAGCCTCGCCGGCAGGTTCTGTGCGCGCCTCACTACTGGAAGCCGTGTCACCGCCGTGGATTGAGTCCACAGTTGGTCTGGAGCCAATTTCCCCGCCAGAGCTTAGGCCACCGTCGCCGCCAGGCTCTGGGCCAGCTTCACCATCCTCACCAGCGTCACCTCTAGGACCAGATTCACCGCCAGGCTCAGAGTCGCCAATAGGGCCAGAACTATCACCAATGCATCACTTGCCACTGACTGAGCCCATCTCTGAACCCGAATCCGATACGGAAAAGACTCCAACACCAAATCCAGTGCCAGGAGAAAGAGCAAGACCAGTGGAACCGGCAGCAGAGGCGCCGGGAGTTTCCGGTGAAGGGGCAGACGCGGATGCCAAGCAGGAAGCTGGACAGGAATGTCCGACAGATCCGCGCATCTGTGCCGTCATGACACATCCCATTCCCGGCTACAACAACACCTTCATGCTCTGCTCCTTGACGACCAACAACAACTTTACGCCCATCAACAACGAAGCCTTGTACCTGGACAACCAGAATCATTTGGTGCCAGTCCCGCTGGAGGCGATGAATGAGTCGCCACGTCTGCCCGATGGTCATCCATTGTCGGCCCTATTTGTGCTGGAAGGAGGCGAGACAATTGGTGGTCAGAGTGCAGCATTGGCGGTGGCAGTATCGAACGAGGAACAGGAGCAACAGCAACGGCAGCAACAGCATCAACAGCATCAACAGCAGCAACAGCATCAACAGCAGCAACAGCAGCAACAGCAACGACAGCAGCAACTGTTGCCGCCCGCTGGTGAACTGGAGCCAAGTTCAGCTGGAGGAAGTCAACAACAAATGGATATGCTGGGCATTATGACGCCACTCAGCCAGGAAACAGATGCAGCCACCACAGAGTACACCACATCCCATGTCATAACGCTGGGGCATGTGGGCAACATGGGCGGGGGCAGCGATGGAGCCGGTGCCCTCTTTCAGATGTCCACGAACGCAATGCACCTGAGTGTGAATGGACATCAGCTGGAGCTGACGCCAGAGGTGCTAATGAATATAGCGGAGCAACAGGATGATGTGGTCATTGATATCGATGGAGGATCACAGGCGGTTATCCATGCCAGGGATATATTGCAGGCAGCAAAGCATTTCCTGCAGGAGCGTGACGCCAATATGGTCAATGTGGATGAGGAGGCGGCCATCGATGAGGATGCACGCAATGCTGCTGTCCCACTGCCAGTGCCTGTGTCCGGTGCACCTGGTAATGATCTGCTGGCCGAGGCGCTTGCCGCCAGTGATGTGGTTGTCGATGATGATGATGACGACGACGAGGAGGATGATGATGAAGAGGAAGAAGAGGAGGAGGATGAAGATGATGATGATGATGATGATGATGATGATGATGATGATGATGATGATGATGATGATGAAGAAGAAGAGGGGGATGAAGAAGATGATGATGAAGACGATGATGCTGATGCTGATAATGGAGATGCGAATGATGATGATGATGATGATGCTAATGATGATGTAACAACCGCCAACGCGGGCGTTGGTGCTCTTATACACATTGAGACACACAATCATGTACAACTGGAGGACCCAAGACTAAGAAGAAGGTCAGCAGCATCTGCCATGGTTCAGAACAACTTTATGCCAAATTCAGCCACACCAGCGACGCCTCTAACACCATCAAATCCAATTACAGCACGCACAAATGAAACGAACGCGTTGCTGAATCAGACACCAATCATGTCCGCACTGGAGAGTCCCAGCGCAGGTGTACAGTTGGAATGCGTCTCCTCACTGGTCGAGGGTAATCTGGAGGATAGCCTAGCCGTAATTGGTGTAACCAATAGCGCTGCGAGCGGAGTGCCCACGTCGCTTGAATTGCCCATAACAGTTACAAATCCGGCCATAGCAACGCCACGTGTGGTAAGTTCAGCTCCTATATCCGCTACCACTGTAGTTGGAATTGGAGTCGGAGTTGCAGACTTGGGTAAATTTGCGTCCTTTTAATAAGAAGAAATGTCAATACAATAGGCAGGTGAAATCGGAGTACGGATATAGTTTAAGAACGGCGCCTGGTGATGATGTGAGAGAGAGAGAGAGAGAGAGAGAGAGAGAAAGAGAGAGAGAGAAAGAGAGAGAGAGAGAGAGAGAGAGAGAAAGGAGCGGCATTAAGCAATTGCATATGTTAAACCATAACCAACCTCAATATCACTTTTACTCACTCTCACTCTCTCTGTCGCTCTCTCTCTCTCTCTCGCTCTGGCATCAGTTGCTGCATAAGTAGTTTCAACATTAGCAAAACTAATCACTGAATATTTAGTTAGCAAGATAAATTATTATTTTTTTTTTATTTTTTTGTAGTTTTCGTTTTGTTTCTAGTAGAAATTTAGAAACTAATTATTTTTTTTTTTTCTGGCAACGCTGCCAAAAACAAATGTGCTCGCTATCTCTCTCTTGCTCTTACACTTACGACTAATTTAACTGTTGCTAACAAAAAAAAAAAGAAAAATAATAAAAAATGTATTAGCAAAATAACTGTAAACTGGTAAATAGTAAAAAAAAGAAGAAGAGCTGTAGATAGTAAGCTACGATAAAAATACAGAACACAACAAGGAAGAAGAAAATATTGCAATTAAATTAAGATTACAATTTAAGTGCAAACTAAACAGGACAAAAACAAATCTAGATATAATTAAAATAAGTGTATAGATATCCCACAATGGAGATGTACATATAAATAACAGATATATATATATATATATATACAGAATAATATTTAGTTTAAGAGCAAACTTACTAACGTATAGAAAAGGAGTTCAGCAAGAGAAAGTGAAAGAGAAAATAAACCTAAGTTGCATGAAATTTGAGCAGGTGAGAGAGGAAGGCAGATAAAAGAAGAGAATAGGAATAAGAGGAGAACGAAAAGATTATAACAATAAAATTGAATGAAACAAATATTAATTATGTTAAGTGTATCTAAATGTTGTAAACAAAACAAAGAACAGAACTATTAAGTAAATAAAATTAATTATTAAAGGCCGAACGAAAAGTAAATATCTAACAAGAGAATATTATATAAGATATATGTATACAGTTATAAGTAATGAACAATTTTTTTTTTTTTTTTGCAGTAAAGAAAATATTAATTTTAATACTACATTAAACTGCAAAAGAGACAAGCAAAACAAAATAAAAAGAAAAAAAAAACAAACTAAACTTGTAAACTAAGAAATACTGCAATTCAAATGGAAATAAACGATATTTAATGTAGAGCTAATCTACCATGGACGCAAACCAAATTTAATTGCTTTTCTGTGGAACAAATCTGAACCGTCTGCGCATAGGGAAGTGCGGGTGGAATGGGGTGAATTTCTGCACATGGCATGTGCCTCTCTTTTACAAGCAGCTTTATCTTCGGCATGTGTGTGTGTGTTCGCTTAGCGGAGCTTTGAGTTCGGCTGCTCTCATTTCCGATCTGTTGAAGTTGTTGCCAATTTTCTTGTGCGAACTTTCTTGAAGGTATATTAATATATATATATATATATGATATTCTTGCAATGGCCGTAAATTTCTGTTGTCTTAGAATTTGCAATTTGTGTGGTTGAATTAATGGAAATGACATTTGCATGACAAGCATAACATTTTAAAAAGTCATGTGAAGAGCCACAAAATTTATATATAAAACATATATAAATTAAAAAATAATTCAATATTTATGTCAATCAGCAGAAGTTGATTTTATTTCATTAAAAGTATTTATATTATATTTATATTTATTTTATGTAACGTTTAATACTCCATTCATTAAAGAAAAATGAACCTGTTCAAGCAGTTCACTCTTAAAATTGGTTCTTAACAATGTTAACTCTCTGTTATAGGATTTATATGTCATGTTAGCCTAGATTCAAAAAAATGTTTATGCTTGATTTGAAAGCTATGTACTCCTTTCCTTTTAAGTCAAACTAAGATTTAATTGTCACATAAAACTGGTCTTTCATTTCTATAACTTTGCTAAAAATACGACAAGTCGAAATTTTTTTTTTAAATCCTTTTTGAATCGTAAAACATTAAAACAATTGCAAGAACGGAAGAGCCTCAAGAAAGCGTGATATACGGAATTAAGAATATCAGTAGACGAATTGAAGAAGATTTAGGAATCAGTTGGATATCTTAAAGATATATAAAGACACAGAGTCGAAGAGATAGAGAGAGAAAAAATTTAAAAAGGAGCGAACGGATATATAGCTGCGGATAATTACGAGAAAGGAATTCAGATAGAACGAGAGAGGGATATACGGATAGCTTAAAATGTCTTCGGAGTCTTCACCAAATGATGCTGAGGTTGGTGGGAATGAAACTGTCGATATGCTCCTCGATATCGGAGACATTGAGTTGTCTAGTTGTGATATGAATTGGGACTTAGATCCGGAACTGTTGCGTATACTGGATGACGATGATGAAAACGGGCAAGGCCATGAGCTGGTGTTTACCTTTGATGTCGATGATAATAATATAGATTGGGGTACAACATCGGCTCAAAGTGGAGACGCTTGGAGTGATGAGAGCATTGAAGAGGAGCTGGCCCAATTGGACGGTGTCAGTCCGTCACTTCCAGTTTCACCCTTACCTTTGGCCTTGCCGTCTCCGAGTATCTATATGAATTTCGGGTGGAGTGTAGTAGCTCCACTGAGTACTACATCATCCGTATTGGTATCTCGTCTGTGCTTTGCACGTCGTCTATCCACTGAGTATAAGGTCTACGATGCACTGGACAATATTGGCTATCATCATTGCGGCACAACATTGCCAATAAAAGATTTCACCTCTGTGAGCCTAGAGGATATACAGCTATCGGTGGGATATGTGCACATTTTTGAATATGTCGAGCTGCCGGATCATATCAAGACTATGATTCAGAATGAATGTAATACCGACATTCCCGAACTACTTAACAGATCCGATGATCAATATATCGATTCTGGAATGTCATCTCCTAACGAGAGCTCTGAAATTCTATGTGTAGGTCGTGCTGAGCACATTGTCATGGATTTCCATTCAAGGGTAGTTCTCCCCACGGAGAGAAACAGCGGTATCAATGTCTTTGGGGAGCCCACTCGTGTCTCCCTCAGTATTAACAACACTGAAATCCTACTAGAGAATTCCTCCATTGTGACAATGGTCAATATGCCCGATATCAAGATATTCTTCTATGTTAATAGCAAAAGTATCTTTGTGATCAATGGACGCACTCTTTTCGAAAAGACTGCACTCTGCCGTCATTTGCTGCCCATTAGCAACATCGATCATGTGATACTGAATAACTCAGTAGCAGATACCACCGGACCTGTGCTATGGGAAGCTGTTACCATTTGAGCATCATATGCATACCCACTACATGCACACCTACAGTCACACCCACAGTCACACCCACAACACCACTCACACCAACAACAACAATATAAACAGAAATAGAATATCATGTTTAATGAAAATCGTTGTAATAAACTGTGCCAACTTTGTGCTAGGGTAACCATGGGCCTTGCTTTCTTTTGCTTTTCCTAACGCTTACCTACACCTGGTATATGTTATGGTTTTGGATCTAATCAGTTATCTTAGTCCCAAGCCAACTTCATTCCTTTCCCATTTCAATATTATCCTCCCTTGGTTGCTTGGTTTATTCTGTTAAAATTTAACCCTTAACTTCAGTTTACCCTTGTACAATTATAAATATATTCACAGTTTGGCTTATATATTTAAGGATTCATTTTTAATCACAAATCCTTCTAGACCTAACTTTTACTATAATATATATATATATATAATATAGATATAATCAAAATCTTATTAGATTTGTTTTAATGTTTTGTTTATTAAGTTTTCAACAATTGTTTTGCATTTTATAACAATTTCATTGGTTTATTTAATTTTGTTTTAGCCTTTTGTTTTATTTTGTACGCTGTATAAGTTTAAGAATATTTATCAATAATTATTATCATTTTTAATTATTTTTATTATTAATATTATTAATTTATATGCACTCAATATTGTTTATTGTGGTGAGTTTTAATGCGTTTCTTTTGTTCTTGTTTATTGCAAAATTTTTATCTAACAAAAAATAACGAAAATTTAAATTCGTTCGGGGATGGTAACAAGGATGGATGCAAGGAGCACAAGGGTAAGGATGGATGGCGACAAATTAATGTGATTTAATAAAAAACTAATAAATAATGAATAATACAATTACAATAATGATGTTTATATTTAATATACTTTAATTTTTCCATCATTTTTGTTCTGCTTTTTGTTTGTTTTTTTATTTTATGGATGGCAACAAATAAATACTTTGACTTTCTTCGGCAAAGTGTCAACAAAATTTATGTGTTAATTATTTTACTAATTAGTTAATTACAATTTAAGGACCAATGGCTTGTTTTTTTCTCTTTTTTTATCATTTAAATAACTGATTGATTTCAAACAAAATAATATATATTCGAACATAAAAATACTTTGGGTTCAATTATTTTTCTATTTTTTTTTCTTTTTTTTCCACTTAAACAAAAACATTAGAAACTTTCGGCTTAGTGTGAGTGTTTTTTGTTGTAGTTACTGGTGTTTTTTTGTTTGTATGTTTTCTTTTTGGTTTAAGGAGCGAGTGTATTGTTGCTAATCGCAGCACAAAAGCTGCTCATGTTGGTGTTGCTGTTCTTGATGTTGGTGTTGATGTCTATTGGTTATTGCTGCTGGTGTGTTGTGGTTGCAGCAAGAATTTTATAGCTTAGCGCAGATTTCATTTGTGTACTCGGAGCACTTGGCACGTCCACCAAGATCGCCAGTTAAATATTTGCCCTCCTTAATGGTTTCAAAGGCGGCACGCTCGATTTTATCTGCATGCGAATTAAGCTCCATATGACGCAACATCATAACAGCTGATAAAAGAAGTGCAGTTGGATTGGCCAGATCCTTGCCAGCAATATCAGGCGCTGTACCATGCACAGATTCGAATAGGGCACCATTAAGACCCATATTACCAGATGGCGTCAGTCCCAGACCACCGACCAGACCAGCACACATATCAGACAGAATATCACCATAAAGATTCGGCATCACCTGTAAAGCCACAAGCACAATTATAGTTGATACATAGTAAGCTCGGATTTGGTGCATGTTAATAATATACTAACCAAAACATCGTATTTGCCTGGATTCTGTACCATATTTAGGCACACTGTATCCAGATAACGTTCCTCAAATTGAATTTCAGGATACTTTTGTGCTGTGTCACGCGCACAACGCAAAAAGAGACCATCTGACATGCGCCTAAATTCAATTGTATTAATAATTTAGAGATCGCATCAAATGTGTTTCAACTGGGTTAGTCAATAAAGAAGCTTACATAATGTTTGCCTTATGAACAACAGTCACCTTCTTGCGATTGTTGTTCTTGGCATATTGGAAGGCGTATTCGGCAACACGCTTGGATGCCTCTTCAGTAATCAGCTTGATACTCTGGACAACACCATCGACAATCTCATGTTCGATGCCAGAATATTCACCTTCGGTGTTTTCACGAATTGTAACGACATCGACGTCATCATAAAGTGTTTTATAGCCTTCGAGACTGCGGCAGGGGCGCACATTGGCATAAAGATTAAATTCTTTGCGCAGGGCCAAATTTAATGAACGATGTCCCTTGCCAACTGGTGTCATCAATGGTCCCTTAAGACCGATCTTATTGGTGTTGACCGAATCAATGGCAGCTTGAGGAATGCCAAATCTGCCATCAGGTCCCTATATTAAATATTAAACAAAATTGTATCAATTTTCAAAAACTTGTAGAAGCGTTGCCACCTAATAAAAACTTAACATACGTAATGTATCTTGTCTTTCGATTATAATCGATAAAAGAAACAGAAGCAACACTGTTTCAACACTGTTACAGTTATGTTGCGCGTTATTTAAAATTTTTTTTTTTAATTTTTATGAGTTTCTATTACTTACTCGAACTGGTGTTACATCAACAGCCTCCCACTCTATTGGCACATTGGCGGCAGTGAATATCTTTTGCACGGCAGCTGAGATCTCTGGGCCAATTCCATCACCAGGGATAAGTGTTACTTTCTTACCGCCGGATGAGTATGCACGGCTGGCAGCGGGCGTTGTGTTGACCTGTAGTTTTAATATAAAATAATATTCATATATTAAATTACAGTTTACAATTAACACACACAACAACAACAACAACTAGAACAACTAAATGAACAACAAGCAACCGGAAAATACACAACATGCCAGCTGGCAGATTACATAATAGACAACATCTTTGGGGGGACAGAAACAACGACACGGGCAGTTGCAATTCAACGGGTCCCGTGCTTAATGTAGGCCTTCTCGTTCTCATTTTCATAAACTTTTTAGTTGAGGTTAGAGCGTGCCACTGGTGTTGCCAGCACCTTTTTATGCAATCCGTGCAAAATTAGTATGCGTGTGCGTGCGTCTGTGTGTGCTTGTGAGTGTACAGATGGGGGTGGGAAAGAGTAGAAGGTTGAAAAACGGAGGAATTATAAGCAGCACTAATAACACTATAGGTTTATCTAATGAAAATTTTTCAAAAACAAAAAAAAACTATATAAAAAATTAAATTTCCATCATCAAATTGGGCCAAGTTACCTTCCCCCCTTAAACATTTATCTGTTATGTAAAGGGAGCTTTTGGCCGATTTCGTTTGTGGTCTGCAAAGAGCTTCCCTCTTTTTGATAAAGAAACTAATGAGTTTGAATATTTTGAGTTTATAATATTGATGTTGAGGCTGAAACTAAACGAACCTTGGCTGTAAGTGTTGTTGCTGCCAAGGACGTTGACTCTGTCGCTGTTAGGGGCGCATCACGCGCAGCATTAAAACCCAATTGTTTTAACTGCAAATTTAAGTTGTTTGCATAATGTGTTGTTGTTGTTGTGGTGGTAGTGGTTGGCACGTTGTTGTAAGGGTAGTTGCAGGTATTATTTTTTTTTATTTTTTTTAACGGAAAAAACAAAATCAGATTGTTAATATATTTCCTTTTTACATTATTTTTCTTTTGTGCCCCAAAGGCCGCACGTAATCAACGGGGTAAATCTTAGTTGTATGCGTGCACGGGTGGAGGATGGTAGGAGGTTTGCGACATTGCTACAAGGCAACTAATCGCGGCACAGTGCTTGACAGCGTGTTAACTGGCAAGCAGTAAATAATATTTTTTATACTCTTATTTTTAGTATTCTTACAATTTTGTGTATAAATCTAGCAGCCATTGCGTTGCGGTTGATATTTGCACTTGGGTTATTTGATGTAAAGAAAAAAATTTGGTCACTTGCACGTCTTTACTTTGCGCCCGCCGGAAAACTGGCGAATGTAGAGCAGGACCGATATGCACGTCTATACTATCGAATACCTTTAAAAGAGTTGCCACATGGCTTGCAATCTTCTAGATAAGAGTCCAAAATATATTTAATAATTTTGAAAATTACATCTTCATGTATATATGAATGTGTACTGTTGATTGTAAATTTATATATAAGCTTAAAACCATATTTCAAATTATACATCAATATTTATTTGTTATATATCTACACTTACGTAGGAAGCAATACATATGTGAAAACGATATACTATGAACAAAAATTATATAGCTGAAGTTTGATTTTTGCATAATTAGTTGATATATTAATTAGAAAGTTTTTAGTGAATTGGCATGGCCAAGACGCAAGACAGTCGATATACATACATTTAGGAAAAATGTTTATCGATAATCTCTTCTTCAACGCTGAGTGTTATAGCCACAGTTTAAATTAATTTTGGGTCTTGCGTAGATTTTATTTTATATACAAAATAAAATCCATCCAAATAATTTAATTGTGTTAAAATACAACGCTGAGACACTTGGTGGTACTGTATCGTTTAATTATATGTGTGCAGTATATAGATCAAAGTGAAAATTACGGATCATTGACAAACAAAGCTACGCTACGGTCGTATCAAGCAAAGTGAGCTGTTTGGCCAATGCAGAATTGTCATTCGCGAGTTTTTTTTTTTCTGTGTTCAGTTTAGGTTTTAGTTACCTGCGCGCAACAACCCTGTCGCTTGCGTCCTGCGTTTTTAAAATTAAAACTCATTGATATTGCAAACATTGCATCGAAATGAATCTGTTACCAGTTTGCTGAGTATGTTGCGAGTTGTAAATTTCTTTAATTTTTGCTGAATACATAAAGAAAAGCAGCAACATCAGCAGCGTTTAACCCCGCGTACTTTTCAGTTAGTCGCTGTTAAAGCCGCGTCTTTCTATATATATTATTGCTATTTTTGGCAATTAGTGTATAAACGATAGCCGCAGACAACACTAAAGGTAATCCAAAGAAGCTTCCATGTGTTTTTTCCATGTTATAATTGTGCACTTTGCCTATGCATCTCAGCTGCTTTGGCCAACACACACTCATACACTTAACCGCGAAGCACACGCACACTCAATTCACGCATACAACCATGCAGTACAGAAGACACAGGCACAGTCACAAATATAAAATACATAAGCACAAATACAAATGTATAACTGTTTGACAGCACACTACGACGGTCGTTCTCGGCAAAAGTGCGACTCGAATGCCTACTCTGGTTAAATGCGCTGTGAATGCTGGCGAGTTCCTATTAAATAAATTTTTCTTACGGAAGAATTTGTTGTGTATAGCTCAGTTAAAGCAACAGTGTTTGAATAAGAAACAGTTTTTGAGTTGTTTTCTAATAATAATTGTATTCCCTCGCTATCTAACAATTTATTAAACAGTTGCTCTTCGGGAAGGCCGTATAATATTGTTTTGAGACGCCAACGGTATTAAATCAGCAGCAAACTGGAGAAACATAATAAACGGGCTCAGCTCATACGTGAGAAAATGGTGTTGGCCGAGCGCAACACCGGAGATGTAGTACGTAATGGGCGACGATCACGTGGACCTAGTCCCAATACCCATACGACTAATGCTGGTGGCGGTGGCGCTGGCAATGCCCATAATGCTAGTGGTATTGGCAGTGGCGGTGCTGGTGTCGGAAGTGGAGGCGGCGGCAGTAATTCAACAAATGCCACATCCAATGATAAAGCAACAGCAACCGTACCAGGTGCAGGTACACCAGAGAGTTCAGATGATGATAACTGTAAGTAGACAAACATATCCTTCTTGCCAGTCAATTTGACAGACATTCATCTTCGCCATCTTTGGTTTATTTTACGTCCCTTATACACACTAACACACACACACAAACACAAACACACAGCAACAAAGCGCAATGGCAAATCTAAGGCTAAACAATCGGAGTACGAAGGTAAGTAGTAAAAATTTATAAGTTCCAAATCCATATTGTACTCCATAAATAAAATTATTTAACTCTTTTTACCCTTCCACCAACACTTAACACAGAGAAAATACGCGTTGGACGCGACTATCAGGCAGTATGTCCACAGCTGGTACCCGAACCGGATCGACGTCCAGAGCAAATGAATGAACGCGCTTTGTTGGTCTGGTCACCCACAAAGGAAATACCAGACTTGAAACGTATGTGTCAATATATGATATATGTTTAATTTGAATATCGAATTGTGTTTTCAACTTGGAGAAAATCTATATTAATTGACATTTTGTATCCATAGTTGAAGAATACATTTCAGTGGCCAAGGAAAAGTACGGCTATAATGGTGAACAGGCTTTGGGTATGCTTTTCTGGCACAAACATGATCTGGAGCGTGCTGTTATGGACTTGGCCAACTTTACACCATTCCCCGATGAATGGACTATCGAGGATAAGGTACTCTTTGAGCAAGCATTTCAGTTTCACGGCAAAAGTTTCCATCGTATTCGTCAGATGGTAAGTCGAAGTCCTGACATAAATTACTTTACTAGACTTTTCATCCTCTAAACTCAATATAACTTTCGTATTTTAAAACAATAATTCAGTTGCCCGACAAATCAATAGCCAGCCTGGTTAAATATTATTATTCGTGGAAGAAGACTCGACACCGCAGCAGTGCCATGGATCGTCAGGAGAAAATGATAAAGGCTCCTGTCAAGGAGGGTTCCGAAAATGGCAGTGAAGTGGGAAGCAATGAGGAATCTGATACCGAAGATAAGGTAATTATTGCTTAAATTACTCTTTAGTGACCTTAAAAAAAAAACAAACCAAAACAAAAGAAAATCAAATGAAGAAAAACCAATCCAAAACCCAAAAAACAAATCAACAGAATACAACGACAAAGCAAAGACTTTTCGCACACTTTCTACCAACCCAACTCAACACCCTTCCCTTAACCCTTCATTTAAATATGTCAATCATCATATGCATCACTTTACACTGTACACTCTATACTCTACATCCATCAACTCGAACTCGAACTCGAACTAGAACTCTGAAGTCCATCTTCATATACATCTCTAGCCATGTTTACTGCATAGACTACACGGAGAGATGAGATCTCTATGAATATACGCCATCATTCACATACAGATTCTCATATACACATATAAATAAAGACATATGCACTCTATCACAAACAAATACACACCCACAAACACACTCACACACACTCAAAGTATATGTATATAAAAGAAGAATCAATTGAGGAATCAAACCCATAGCTTAGTGCCAGAAGCCACACCCGCTTTAAGTTATCTCTATAGATTTACAAATCTGTTTATATATATATTATGTATTTATATATTTATATATATATATATATATATTATTTTTAACTATTGTTATATATACTTCTCTTACCAAAAATTATAAGTAAATGTAAAAAAAATATAATTTATTTTCGGTTCTGTCTGTTTTAAAAAAGATCTTAGTTTTTGTAGAATTTCATATTTTCCTATATTACCAATCGATAAACCACAAAACTTATCGATTTATCTAAAATACTTTTCTAGCATTTTAAAATGAAAATTTGTAATTTAATCAGGTCCGCACTAAAGTAGTATTTGTATATATATATATTAGTATCCACGCTTCCACACATACATATTTATATACATACACATTCTATACATGCATAGGTACACATACACACATACACACACACATATACACATATACACATACATAAACAAAGGGGCTCTTCTTTCTGTGCGCTTTTCTCCTACTTACAGCAAGTTTTATCGCATGATTTGGTATAAAAATATATAGATATATATTTATAGTTATGGTAGAAATCGTGGCTCTACTATACTCTCTACCCATTTTGGCCTATTCTTAGCATTATTTATTAATGAGTTGAGTCAACGCTTCGCTTAACCAAAAGCTAAAGGAGTTGTATTAAAAATTTCTAAAAAAGATTAACACAAGTTGTGTGTGTGTGTGTGTGTGCGTGTGTGTGTGTGTCGCTGTATGTACTTTCTTGTATATTTATGCTTCACTTGAGAACTTCCATTCACAAGATAATTAAAAACTTTTATAAATCTTAGTTCGAATTGAAACGGAGCAGAGAAAGATAAGTGTATATATCAGAAACGACCTCAGCTTATATGGTTGTGGTTCGAATTTACTTTAAATGGACTCTTGTTGTTAGCCCCTCTAAAAAAAAGAAGCTAAAAGAGATCTAATGGAAATGTGCAAAATCGAAAAGTATGTAACAGGTAGAAATAATCATCTGAGACCCCATAAAGTATGTATATTCTTGATCATAACGACTGGCCGAGTCGATCTAGCCATGTCCGTCTGTCTGTCTGTCTGTCTGTCTGTCTGTCTGTCTGTCTGTCCGTCTGCTGTCTGTCCTTCTGTATGATCGCCTGTTTCTCTGAGAATATAAGAGGTGGAGCAACCATATATGGAATCTAGATTTCTTATTTTCCTGCGCTAACGAATTTGTTTTTGAATTTCCTTCCCCGACCTCCGCAGTACGAAAAAAGCTATTACTAAGCACAGTCTTCAACCGATAGAATTTCTTTTTGCTACACATAATAATTATATCATTCTTTATCTAGGTTTTGAATTTCCTTAAGATTGAATAAAAAACACAGAAGTTATACAACATTATGTATTGCTTTATAAAGCGCGGGGGGTTAAAAGTCGCGCGCAATAGCTTAAGGGGCGTGTAGAACTGTCTGTATATCTGTATGTGTAGGCAAAGGGGCTCTGGTAGTCGGTTAAACTCGATTACAGATTTCTTACTTGTTTTTGATTTTTGCATACTGTGAATACCTATAAATACTATGAGAATAGAATATTAAATTGATTTTCGGTTTACCGAGAATTTATATATTCTATAGAAAACCTGTTAAGTTTAACAAAAAAAAGCTGGCATGAAAAGGTCAAAAACTCTTTTAAGGATATATATATATATAGTATTTCGAGTCTTTTACCAATTGTCTGTATACGTAACTAAGCTGAACATATGTCAAGCATAGACAAATCTGTATATTAGAATACAACTGAACTTATTTCGATATTTTATATACACTTTTATATTCGTGTACCTCTAAGGATTTTAGAGTAAAATCGATCGTTGACTGTATATATATATATTGGATATAAGTTATGAATAGATTTTTGGTTTAATTTCATAGATTATAGATAATTTGCCTGTGGGGCGTGGCATTAAGCCAATTTGTCTCTTTATATCTGGATATAGTATAAATGTGGTTCGTTATTTTTTCAGATAATCGCCGTGCCTGCATATCTCTCATAAGATATATAAGAACCAATACTCGTACATGCACACACACATACAAACATACATACATACATACACAGAAACATAGACACGCACATACATAGACGTTATCCTAAGCAGCGTACATTGCGTTTATTTTCTATGTATTAAAGCCAAAACCAAAACAAATTTAGCAGCAACCATAAGATATATACTAAAGGAAGTAACCAATATATATATACCGATTTGCTGCATTATCTGTTATATATATAGATATATACATAATACTATTATTTTTATTTTAATCTGTGTGTTTATATTATACGATAAATGTTAAGAAGGGAAATTTTTACAAACTGCATGGAACTACTAGACTAAGGCAACGAATTTTTTTCTTGTTCTTTATTTATATAGATCCAAACATATATATATATATATATATATATATATATATACACAATATATATATCATATAAATATATATGGATTTTATTTTTTTTTAAACCTAACCTAACTTGATGAGAACCTAACACTTAAGTTTTATAAATATATTTTAATAATTTATAAAATCAAACAGAAAGAACGATAAGAAGAAACACAAATTATATAACATTTAGTGTTATACTATATATATAGATATATATATAGTATATATAAATATAAACTAAAATATACAAAGACATAAATTACGTTGATTTTGATGATAATCTTTATAGTAATTCTAATGCTAAAGATAATGATAATGATAATGATATTAAGATATAGATCTATGATAGAATAATAGTAATGCTGATGATAATCATATACACGCATACACACACGCACACACTTACACGCACACAAATACACATAATACCAATAAATATCATATCTTGTTTGCAAAAAGTTTTAAAACAAACACAGAAAAAATAAAAACAACAATCTAAATGTGTTTCTTATTTTAAAAAAAACAACACGATTTGTTTTTTTAATACACGTACATTACCTACACTCGCACCTATTAGTTTTCAGACACACCCATACACACACACACACACACACACACACACACACACACACACACACACACACACACACACACACACACACACACACACACACATCCACATCCACATCCACATATATTTAGGTTACCTTTGAGCTACCTAAGGGAATCATGTGAAAGTTCAATTTCAATCTCCGCATACGTTCACTCTCAACACATTCATACTTTCAACATACACACACGCTTTTCATCACGCATTTTCCTCACTTTTCCTTGAATGTTACCTATTGGGCCTCTTTAGCTGTTTAACGTATTATTGAAAACAACTATATAAATCTATATAGGTCTTTTCCTTAGTCCCTTGATGTATGAATGTTGTGTTTTGTTTTTCTTTTTATTTTATGTTATTATTATAATTCATCAATTGTTATATTGAATGCAGAATTTTAAAACACATGCAATAATTTTACCACAAACAAAATTCCCCACGAGGTGTAAATATAGATTTAAAATCCTTTGACTTCTGCCCAACTGTCAACTGCGCATTTAGCTAATCGAATAATAGTGTAATCGATAACATTTTTTCCGATGTATTGTTTGCTGCGATAATTCGTTTCGTTTAAATTCCTACAATTTAATTCTTGTGATCTTGGCTGGTTATTTTTTGCACGTATAAAACACAATCACACACACACGTAAAGTGTAAAAGCAAGAGCAAAAAATGTGACAAGAGCGTGTGAGAAAGCAAATGCGAAAGAGGAAGAAAGAGAGAGGCGATGGCTGAGAGAAATTTACTTGTTATAAATAAAAAAAAAGTTTTAGAAATAATTTATAACCAACCAAAACTAAAACATATTTATGTACAAATATAAATTTATTTAATATACACATATTCTGTGTATATGTGTGTGTGTGTGTGTATTGCTGTAATGATACTGTTCCCTTTGAGTGTTAGCAGGACAGCCACAATTAGACAAATGCCAGCCAACAGACGCATGCATACGTACATAAATGTACAGGGACACGCAGCACACAAACACATGCACATACACGCATATATACGAATGCATTAATTCATGCGCTTCGTAGAGGCAAAAAGCAGCAAAGCGAATGTGAAATTAAATTGATAACAAAAAAAAACAAAAAAAAAAAGAAAACAAAATATATTGAAGACTAGTATGTGAAGAAGGAAGCAAATTTATTCAGAGTGTTGCATTTGTGTTGCTGATGAATGGGTAAAGGGAGGAGGGAGTGGGAACCACAACAGAAAAATACTATTTCCTAATCTGAACTAAAAGCAAACAAAAAACCAACAACTGTTTTTTTTTCTCTTTTCTTTGCATTTTTTTACTGTCAAAAAACCAACACATACTACTACATACAAATATTCACATATACAAACAATGACTGTCGAATACGTTGAAAACTGTCCGAATTCAAAATCGAAACTGAAAATTGAAAATTGATAATTGAAAATAATAAAAAAATAAACTAAATGAATAACGTACCGTAAATACTATGAACAACAACAAAACTCATTACGATTTTCGCTTGCTGCCGCTGCTGCTGCTGCTATTTGCGACCGCATTGGGATTTTATATTACTTCATAACCCAAATCTGAAATAAAATTAAAATCAATCAAAAAAAAAAAAAAAAAAAATAAAAAAACAATAACTACGGCTGGGCAGAGGGCGAACAGCAACAGTAATTCTACAACGAACAACAACAACAATAACAACAACAACAGTAACAACAACAGTAACAGCAATAGCAGCAGCAGTCAGAATGCTAACGTACAAGCAACGTCTCAAGGCAGCAATGGAAACGGCAGTGCAACTGGCGGAGAAAGCAACAATATCGGCAGCAACAGCAATAGCAACAGCAACAACAACGACTTGGAAGATCAGCTTACTCTCTATGCAAATGCCTTGGGCGATGATATATTAGGATTTGGTTTACCAGGATTTGGGCAACCTATCGATAGCTGCGCCGATAACAACGACAACGATAACAACGCTGCAAGGCGTGTTGTTGTGGGCGGTTTTTGCAAAAATTGCAACGTTGTCTGCTACATTTTGTTCGATTCGCCATTGGGGCGTATGTGTAAAAGTTGCCACACCCACTGGAGGTAGATATTTAAAAAACAAAACAAAAAAAAAAACAATAACAAATTTAGAAATTTGTTTAAAACTCAACCTAATGCTACGTTTTTCTCTCTCCCAATCTCTCTCTCTCTCTCTCTCTCTCTCTCTCTTTCTCTCTCTTTCTTTGATCTCGTACAAATTACTATAAAAAAAACGAAATTTTTGTAACTGGGCGACCAATTAACACACACATAAAACTAACCCCTTCATTCATACACACACACGCACATACAAACAAACACACACACACACAAACACACACACATATATTCGCTTTTCATTTCGCCTTCATATTTGGTTCACTACTTTAATTGCATCTGAAACAAAAACAAAAAACAAAAAAAAAACGCAAAAAAATAAAATCAAAAACGGAACAAAAAAAATTTGCATCTGTCAGACGCACCGGAAATCGTCGTCCCATATCGGGACCGGAAACCATTGCACCAACGAGACGTAATGTGACTGCAGCCGTTGATCGCTCCAAACGTAAGCCACCGCGTGGCATGTATATTAATCATGATGATCTCACGGCATTGGCCGGTTGCAAGAATCCTTGTGAATATCTATCGGAAGGCGATCGTAAAATTGCCGCTCTAATGGCAGAAGTAAGAAAAGTATTTTCAAACCTTCCTTTCAACACTCCCTGAGTTCGTGTGTGTGTGTGTGTGTATGTGTACATGTGTGTGTTAGTGTTTGTTGGTATTTTCATTAATTTGTGTAGTTGCTATTATCCCTCCGTGTATTCTTCCTATCTACCAGCTCCTTCTCTTTCCATCAGCACTAAATCAAATCAAATGAAGCAAATCAAGTCAAGAACTACGTACACTTTTAAGCTTAGGGGCAGTTTTTTTCGCTTTAATCTTAGGTTATATACTAAATCCTCAATCTTCTGCTTAAATATCAGAAATCCTTTGAAATTGCTCTTCTTCTTTGCTCCTTTGATTCGTCTTGCTGACTCTCCCTTGAATAGGAAATATTCTAATTGCATGAGTTTAGTCTAATCTTTAAGTCTTCACGCCCAAAACACAAGCACAAACAATTAATACGCACACACACACACACACGCACACATATCCGAACACACACATATACATAAAAACCATCATTATATCAAACATATGCATACGAACTGAGACAATTCAACAAATCAACTAACAATTGTGAGCGACGGCCATTGACATTTGGTTTATATGCCTGACGACCCACCAATTTCCAGATCCAAAAGAATAGGCAACTAATGGAGCAATTGGACAAGGATTGTAACGATGTTAATTTGGAAGAAGGCGGAGCAGGTGGAGGAGCCAGCGCAGCTAAAGCAACACCAAATCCTGAAACAGTTGCAACCGCACAGCCGCGCATCTCGGCACGCTGGACACCTGATGAGACTCGGGTAGCAATTCTTACATTGCGCGATTTTGGCAAAAACTTTCCGGTAAGTATGCTGCTAATTCCTTATGCCATATATATAGTATATAATAAGATGCCTTCATCCAGATGATAGCCAAAGTGGTGGGCACCAAAACGGAGGCACATGTACGCGCATTTTATGTGAGCAATCGCCGTCGTTATAATCTTGACCAGATTGTCAAGGAGTATGAGGAAATGGCGGCGTCCACCAAAACAGATGCAACAGCTGATGAGCACACCGACGCGGCAGGTACGGCTTCAGCTGCTACGACAGGAACTGCTGGTGGAGGTGCTGCCGCCGGCACTTTAGTGGAGGGCAGCAAATCAGAAACAAACGATACAAGCAGCAGTCAAGCACAGATTTTGGCCAAAAAGGATGAGCCAGTTAGCAGCAGCAGTAGCAGCAGCAACAACTCTAGCAAGAAGAAGCAAGATCTATTGAGTGCACTGAAGCATACGGATAACAGCGCTGGATTAGCCTCAGCTACGGCTGGCACAGGAGCACCAGTTCCACCCTTGGCACCTGCTACTGCTGGCAATGGAACTGGCGGCGCTTCAGCAACAACTGCTATTGCCATTGGAGCTGGCAAGTCAACCACCATAACCATTATGGATGAATCCGATATGGCCACCAGCTGCAGTAGTGATGCCACTAATAGCACCAGCAACAACAACACACAAACAATTGGCGGCAATTCCATTCCACCGTTAACGAGCCTCAGCAGCACCGCTGCACCAGCCAAATCCGCCACAGTCCATAACAATCATAGTGAAATCGTCCTTAGCGAGGATTCAAGCACCAGCACAACGCTCAAATCTACTTCAAATTCTGCCAAACGTGACAACTCTGAATTGGTAAGTATACCAAGCCAAATTACCAATTGATGCATCCTCCTAATCTGGTTTTATCCTTCACTCTCTTTCAACAGGGTGGTGCTGAGCCGCCAGCCAAGAAGGTGGCTATAAACGCTGAGTTTTTGGCCAAGTGAAAGTAAAACAGCATAGAGCCAGCATGTTCCAGGTGTTAATATCTATCTATATCCATACATATACATATACATAAACATATGCATATGCATATACATATACATATACATATACATATACATGTATATATATATATATATATATATATATCTATTGTGTGTATCGTAAAATACGATTTACAATTACCGTTTAGCTGTATGCCCAAAGGTTGTGGCGTGTGTGTTTCTTCTGCTGCTGCTTTTAAAAACTTCTACGATATAATGAATAACATGTGCATCTTCTTCTTACTTTTGTCGTTAGTCTCTCACTCGCTCTTTGTATACCTTCTATTTTCCCTATAGACAAGAAACCGAATAACAGAGCAAATATATTAAAGCCGATTTGGACGATTCTCGGGGTGCATTTAATAATTGATTCAACATGGATATATATAGTATATAATATGTAATATATACATATATATCTATGATAGGTGTGTACGTGTTTTAGATTAGGTTAGGACTAAAGCTTGGACATAACTTGACTCGCGATACTTAAGGCATCTGCGCAAGTGTTTGGAAAGGGGAAGGGAAAGGATTGGTGGGTTATCGCAAGGAAAAGAAAATTCACTTTGAATGGAATATTACCCATACAATATTGCTTATAGATAGCTAATAGATATACAAACTTAGATATCACTTACCGATCGTGATCGTGATTCCGATTACGATCTATTATAATAATTATCAGGACCTGAGATCTGTTATTTATTCCTATTATATAACCTTATCCAAAACTTTTTTTTCTCTTGTATATAAGCTTACGATCGATACAATATAAGTATCTGATTAATATTCAACTGAAAACTGTATTTTGTGCGGTTGTTTAAAAGGTTTCTTAACTATTTTTTTTTTTTTTTTTTCAATTTTTAGTTAAAAATTTATATACTTTCTTAGCAGGATAACACAATGATAGACAGAATAGGCAGACAGACATATGGTTTGCTTAAAGTTACAAGACAACTACTATCCCCCACTCCCCGCCAGGTATCCGTTAAGTAATCAAAAAACACAAGAAAGCAAAACAAGCAAACAAAAGCAAAAGAAAGCATGAAAAATATTCAACAAGCAGATGGATATATGCCACAGAAGTAAAGGAGAAAGCAAAGTTACTACTACTAATTATGTATTTAATAATTATAATTATAATCATAATTATAATTATATATATAACTATTATAATTATAATTATAATTATGATCGTAATTATATATTAATATTTAAGCATTCAATTACGCGAACAACAAATTTATGGTTATAAAACGTAACGCGACAGTCACATAATTTTTTTTTTTTATTAATTTAGCATAGTTCAATTTGCGTTTTGGCGCACATACACACACACACACACATACATACATACATACATACATACATACATACATACATACACACATACACACACAGACGGACACACCCACAGACAAACACACAAAAGCAGGTACTGTACTATGATACAAGAAATTTCTTTAATTTTTTTTTAAACTATTTTAAAATGTTTTTGAATTTTGAAACAAATTTTTTAATTCAAGCAAATTGAACACACACATACACACACACACACACACACACTGACACACATAAACAAACACACACAAACAGTTATTTACTATGAAAATTGTATACAACACGCAGAAGGCGGTTTAAGAACATAAAAATAAATATAAAAGATAATCAACGATATAAAATGTTTTTACTTTCTTCATCGACTTTCGATAACAATAACAATTGATGCTAATATTGAAACTAATGGGGAAAACAGCTAATAATATTTGAGTTAGCTTTTGATGTGGAATTTGAGTACTAAATTGTCGATAACAAGTGGTTATCGAATTGTATGGAATCGATTATTACCAGCATCAATTAATTAATTTGTATTCGTATTGCAATTTTCTTATTTTTAGCTTATAGTTTCAGATCTAATGCAAATGCTTGGTAATCGATAAATCGATACATTTTAATCGATATAATTTTTACATTTGAAATAATAAGTCGATCTAATATATATAGTTATAAAAATCGATTACTGAATTATATCGATCTACGTAAAACTATTACTAAATAATGTAATCGAAATCTAGATAAATGTATATCGATAACCCAACACATGGCAAAAAGTTGAAAGGCAAATAAGAGAATAATATTGATGGATGGAAAAAAATATAGGAATATAAGTAAGAAAAGTCTAGTCGGGTGTACCCGAGTACGAGAAACTGAGAAGTTTAATATGGTAAGAGATAAGATATAAAAGATGGATAGGAAAGTATGGCAATCGAAAATGAGTAGAAAATTGACGGGAAAATGGCACCCAAAAAGTATACTATTAAAATTTAAAGGTAAAGCTTAAAGACAGCTTTTGCTCGCTTGTAATATGAGAAACTCATTGTAAGAGCAGAAGTGAGAGAAAAAGAGAAGCAAGAGCAAAAAAATAGGGGAAGAAAAATTTTAAAATGTTATTTACTGGAAATCGTTGTTATAGTAAAATGTCAACAATTTGTGTTGAATATATTTAAAATCAGAAATCGAGATAGGAATTAAAAAATTCAAAATTTGAAGAACTAAAATAACGAAAATATAAACTGGAAACACAGAAGTAACACACATATTGAATAGCAGAACAAAAGAGAGGAGGTGAAGGTGTTACTTCTGCTACTGCTGTTGTGGGTGGTGTTGATAGACTGGTCTGGTTGCGACTAGGCTAGATCTTTATCTACAAATTGAAGCTAAAGGTGAAGGTAGACGTGGATGCAGCATGGACATGTTTCTGAATCGCATATCATTGCTTAACTGTTTCAGAGGACCCACAGAGAGCAGTGAGGAACTGATGCCGCTCAACATGGCTATCTGCAGGGAGCCAGTGATACTCAATGTCTATGATCTCTTCAATATTAACGAATATGTTAAGCCCATTGGCTTGGGTATCTTTCACACAGGTGTCGAGGTCTATGGCATTGAATATACCTATGGTGGACATAACTTGTCCACTTCTGGTATATTTGAGATGATACCACGTACCGCTGAGCAGGAGCTAGGACAAAACTTTCATTACAGGGAAAGCATCCAATTGGGCTACACCCATTTTAATCGAGACGAAGTGCATCGCATTGTGGAACAATTGGGGTGGCAGTATACTGGCAACAGCTATCATTTGACCAGCAATAATTGCAATCACTTCTCTGATACCATGGCGCAGATACTCTGCGATCGTCAAATACCCAGTTGGATCAATCGATTAGCCCATATCATTGGCTGTGTGCCTTTCCTTAAGCGTTGCCTTCCTCCTGAATGGTTAACTCCCGCTTAAGTCTTAAACGGAGTTTTCCTAAGTAAGCATATATATATACAAATCATGATGGGGGCGTAACACAGGGAGAGGATACCGATAACTACTAGGAGGGGAAGGAATTCAAAATATATAAGAAACACAAAAAAAAAATTAAATAAAATACATTTGGTGGAGAGAGAGAGGCAGGCAAAAGCAGAGACAAAAGCAGAGCGATAATATTCAATTACAGATTAAAACACTTCTTAAACTTAACTTGAAATAATATTTTTGTGGTGTTTTTTTCGATTAATTGATATCAATATCGATTGTCCCATTGGCGCCATTCCTCCCTTCTAGGTTTGTACTTGCATTAAACTATTCAAATAAAATTGGATCTAAATTTAAATTTACAATTTTACCATCTAAAAATTATATATAGACATATAGATTTACAACTGTTATATCTATATACTGTTATACCTATAAATAGCATTTCAATCTAGGTAAAATCTTATAACGTTAAATAATGAAAATTCATATTGCATCTGATTACCATGTAGCGTATATAAGTGTTATACGACCATGACTTTTATACAAATGAAGTTGTTATACTTTACTTTATTATACCTATATCTATAAATGGACTACCACTACCTTCTCATATAAATCAAAGTATAAGTTGTTATCCTTTTAGTTAAGCAATATTAACGTAATCTATAAGTTATTAATATAGATTGAAATGAAAAGAAAAAAACAATTTTAAAGCCCTTTGTTATGACTTAAAAGAGTCTGTTATACAATTCTTATAACACTGTTAAATAACGGTTTTACTTAAATGTCTGTTATACTGGCAAGAAGTGAGAGAGATATAAAGTTGTTATACCTTAAGTTGCGTTGCCTTCCTCCTGAATGGTTAACTCCCGCTTAAGTCTTAAACGGAGTTTTCCTAAGTAAGCATATATATATACAAATCATGATGGGGGCGTAACACAGGGAGAGGATACCGATAACTACTAGGAGGGGAAGGAATTCAAAATATATAAGAAACACAAAAAAAAAATTAAATAAAATACATTTGGTGGAGAGAGAGAGGCAGGCAAAAGCAGAGACAAAAGCAGAGCGATAATATTCAATTACAGATTAAAACACTTCTTAAACTTAACTTGAAATAATATTTTTGTGGTGTTTTTTTCGATTAATTGATATCAATATCGATTGTCCCATTGGCGCCATTCCTCCCTTCTAGGTTTGTACTTGCATTAAACTATTCAAATAAAATTGGATCTAAATTTAAATTTACAATTTTACCATCTAAAAATTATATATAGACATATAGATTTACAACTGTTATATCTATATACTGTTATACCTATAAATAGCATTTCAATCTAGGTAAAATCTTATAACGTTAAATAATGAAAATTCATATTGCATCTGATTACCATGTAGCGTATATAAGTGTTATACGACCATGACTTTTATACAAATGAAGTTGTTATACTTTACTTTATTATACCTATATCTATAAATGGACTACCACTACCTTCTCATATAAATCAAAGTATAAGTTGTTATCCTTTTAGTTAAGCAATATTAACGTAATCTATAAGTTATTAATATAGATTGAAATGAAAAGAAAAAAACAATTTTAAAGCCCTTTGTTATGACTTAAAAGAGTCTGTTATACAATTCTTATAACACTGTTAAATAACGGTTTTACTTAAATGTCTGTTATACTGGCAAGAAGTGAGAGAGATATAAAGTTGTTATACCTTAAGCTGCCCAACTGTTTTATGAATTAGCATCCCAAAATATTAGCGAGAAAAGAACCCTGGCATCTAATATAACTGTTATACATAGATAATATAGATATTAATAATAGACACACTGTATTTTTAATATTTTTGTTTTAATTTTTTATTAGTTTTATTTATATTTCTTTTGCTTTGTTTTTTTTTTTGGCATAATTTGTTAAACATTTTATTTTATTTACTTATTTTTGTGTTTTTTTCGTATTTAAATATATATATCATATACATATATATATACGTATATATAGTTTATGAAGGTTTTGTATATTTTTGTTCTTTTAAATTAGGTTTTTTAAGTTTTAGTTTTTTTTTTTAATTAGATTTTGTTTTTGTTATTTATTTAATATTATTTTGTAGTTTGTTAATTTAATTATTAATTTTTAGCTTATGTTTGTGTCTTGTTTTGTTTTCCATCTTTTTAATTATATTTAATTATTAAATTTAAATGTAACTCTCTTTTTATTTGCATTCGCTTAGCTAAAAAAAATCCACTTATAATTAGTTTACACATTTTTATCAATTTATACGAATAGTTCGAAATAGTTTTGGGGTAGAAATTTTGTAATTGGTTTTTGGGTTTTTGATGCATGCTGCAACTCAGATGCTTCGGCTGCTGCTTCTGCTCCTGCTCCTGATACAGCTGAGCTCTTAATTTTGATACTACAAATGAGGTGAGTTAAGCAAAGGGTTAAGGAAACTAAAGGAAGAGTGATAAAAGATCAGCCATCATTAATTTCGTCCCGAGTGACAACTTTTGTTACGTGTCTATACAAGGAGAGGCATTTAAGTTCGTTGTAGACAGGGAAAACTGAAATCTTTGGTAAGAGCGAGTTAAATTAGCAAGTATAGAATGGATGAAGGACACTGATAAGGTGGAATAGGACGTCACGTGTTCTTAAGGAACTTGAATTAATCAGTGAAAGCAAGAGACTCGATGAAGAGATATTAGTGATTAAGAGGATCTACTCTGGTTAGTCAGAAGTCACTCCCTATAGGTGAGAGGTGACAGAAATATGATTCTGTATGAGCTGTATCAACTGATGAGTAACTTTTAATGAGTATCCTCTGGTGTGTTACTATTAAGATTTAAGAAGCACAGTTTTCGTCTGGAAAGCAATGATTAACAGCTGGTACCTAGTGGGATCAGGCAGTGCCGAGCGACGAGTTGCATTTGGACGTGTGAAGATCGCAGAGTGATGCATCATTATTGATAATTGATTGTGTGTAGTTCTAGATCTATTCGTCATCAGTTTTAATTTTGTATTAGGACCTTCTCGTTCGCCTTTCACTTTTGTGCATTTTGTTTTGTTTAACAATTTTTGTCTTATGGTCTATACTGAACTGTAGTATACAAACGTTATCTCTCTGTGTCTATGTATGTATATATGTATGTATGTATATTGTATGTATAAAGGTATATGTGAGTGTTATGTGTATATGTTTATATATAATACAATATCTTGTTGTTTATGTTTTTTTGTTTGTTTTTCAATTGTTTTTTTTTTATATTTTTCCCCCCTCTTGTTTATCTTTCTGCTTCTACTATAAAGTATAATATCATGCTAAAGTTACAATACACAATTTTTATTTATTTTTTTTGTAGCTTACTTTCTAGTTGATTAGTTGTCTATTATAGTAATACCATTTCCATTTCTTTATCCTTAAAATACTTTGCAAAAAAAAACACAAAAAATAAAAAAAATTATATAAATTACAGAGAAAAATATTAACAAGTCTTATGGTAAGTACATAATGTATTATATATATTTATATATATATATATATATATATATAGATACGATGACACGCCTACAAAACATTAATAGAACGAGAGTCAATAGCTTAAATTCACACACACACACGCACAGGCACACACGCGTCCACATGACGAACACATACACACTTAGTTGATGTAGACGAAAAGTTGATTTTTGTTTTGCTGCTAGCATCGAAACAGTTTGGGTGTATTATAGTATAATGTATACATATATATATACATATACATAAATATATATATATATATATATATATATATATCATTATATACTGCAGCTGCTGGCAAATTTGACGTACTTCCTACGAAAGGATCACAGCCCAATGGCCCTAAGCAAAGGGCAAAGAGTCGCGATCCTTTTTAAAAGAAGTCGTCAAAGGTTTTTGATTATGTTTGGTATTGGAGCATCGGCGCCGATAAGTTTGGATGGTGTGAGCTATTCATGCGCAATGCAGATAGACTTTTATTATACCATTCATCCTCCGGAGACATTCCTGAAATGAACAATTTAAATGAAAAGTATTATTTAATATAATACAGATTAATATCTGTATGTCATATATAACTTAAATCTACAATATATATACGCTTATACAGTATATATCGGTTATAAGATGCACAGCTAATATGCAAATATTGCTTAAATGCAAAAAATTGCTTATAAGAAAATGTTGTGTATAAACAAATAAAAAATCGTTCATTTGGAGTCAGTTCATATTAATTTTGATCGCTTTTAAACAAATTATAAGCTGTAGGACAGCAAAATTAAAATTTTTGATCTCATTTCATATTTAACATTCTGTTTTTTTATTTATAGAGGACGAACAGCATAAAATATAAATTAAAGTAAACTTCTAAATCTGTGGTCTATTTTATAATAATCATTTAAATACAATGTATTTGCATATAACTCATGATTGCTTAAAAGGAAATATCGAATATATGCAATAATTTTTCTGAATTATAGGTTTTCCTTATAACTGGTATATACTGTATCTTTAAAAATACTGCACCGATTATAACCTTTTATACCTTTCTGGGGTCGGAAGGATCAGTACTAACGTTTGGCATCAAAAATTAACAAAGACACAAGAATAATTTTTTTTTAATATTTTGCAATTTTGTCAAAGGATAACACTGAAAAAATTGCAAAAATTTTCAATGACTCAGTTTTGAATAAAACTAATTGAATTCGACAGGATTAAGTCCCATGACTCTAAAAAAACTATATTCTTTTAAAATCGGATAAAAATTGGCAGAATTAGGGCTATTTTAAGTTGAAAAATTGTAATTTTTTTTCAATAAATAAAAACAAGAAAAATTTAGTTAAAAAACGGCTAAAAAAATTTGCTAAAAAACGCTATACAGTATATATCGGTTATAAGCTTATATACAAATACTTAAACTCATGATTGCTTAAAAGGAAATATCGAATATATGCAATAATCTTTCTGCATTATAGATTTTTCTTATAACCGGTATATACTTTACTATTGGTTGGGAGGTGTATATTGAATCAACAGTTGCTTTTATATATTATCTTGGTTTCCTATTATATTCACTTGATAAATGAATATTTCAAATATTATTGCAGATTTCCGTGTAAAGGAAGTTCGCTTTATAAAACGAATGCTTATTCATTCATATGCAAAGGCGTTGAACTGGACTTGAATGTGGAGCTGTTGGAATGAACTGTGTACACCCCCTTGTTTGTGTTTGTGTTGGTGTTGAAATCATTAAGAAAGTTCAACTTGGCTCCTTGAGACATGGTTGGCCGGAAATTCATTTGACGATGCGACATCGTCGTGTCCCTTTGCTTAAGAATTTTTCTTCGTAATATCCGGTTAGGTACATTCTGCCTTGCTTATTATGAGAATCCCACATGCACACACACACACACACACTATATATATATATATATATATATATATATATGTGTGTGTATACGTATTCGAATGTTACTTTATACCGCTCCCCAACTCTTCAGTCTCCAGTTAGGTTTGCTTATTTTGAAGTTGAAGATTTGTTTATGAATTCATTCAGGGACAGCATCGAGTTTGTCTGGATTTCCGCGAACTCGCACCCTACCAAACATTTAGTCCCAGTCCCAATACCAGACTCAGTCTGAACAAGGGAGGCAGAATTTCATGTCAATAAACAATATCAAATTGAACCACAGACAATCAGCTCATATTATTGGAGCCGAATCCATTGGTGACGAATCCATTAGCCATAATTTCCACTTACAACTTTATCAGATTCGTTCGCTATTAAACAAAGGCAAGCATAAAATTTAATTTATACAAATAATAAAAATTTTTTAATTTAAATTAAAAAAAAAATAACAAGTAATAAATCTGTAGTCGAGTATACCCGACTACGAGAACCCTTTTGCCTACATACACAGATTAACAGGCAGTTCTACACGCCCGCGCTCTATAACGCAATACTTAATGTTGCATAATTTCCGTGTTATTTATTCAATCTTAACGAAATTCAAAACCTAGATAAAGAATGGTCTAATTACAATGTGTACCGAAAAGAATTTCTATCGGTTAAAAACTGTTAGTAATCATGTGTTTCCAACAGCGAGGGAAGGAAATTCAAAAATCTAAAACAAACTCGTATAGCGTACAAAAGTAAAGAAGCTAGATTTCAAAATTGGTTGCTCTAGGTTTTATAAACTCTGAGAGACAGGCGTTCATACGGACGGACAGACAGGCAGACGGAGAGATGTACAGACAGACAGACGGACAGGAGTAGATCGACTCGTCTAGTCGTTCTGATCAAGAAAATATATACTTTATGGGCTCTCAGATGATTATTTCTACCTGTTACATTATTGGAGCTTTGCACATTTGCATAGGCTCCCTTTTTCCTTTTTGAAAAGGCAAAGAGGCTTAAAAAAAAATATGTTTATTATAATACATATATATGTATAGCAACAACAGTTACAATAATAATTATGTAGTTTTCATTTTGGTTCTTGAACTAAATCGGATTCTTAAGGGTTTCTTGATTATTATCCAAGCTTTTCTTATCATCAGAAATAGGAAGACCCTTAGGCAATTTGCTTTCTGGCTGGCCTGGTTGCTTACCTAGAATATAAATCTTATCTATATTTATATATAAATATAAATTTATAAACAATATAAAGATATATTCATCTATGGTGTATATATATATATATATAGATAGCTGCAGAGCAACACAGAGAGAAAATGTTAGAGAATAGAAACGGGAGACGAAATCTTGTTTCAAGCGATCACAAAAGATAGTGGAGTGATTTGTAGGTCTTCTTCTAAGTAGACTGTGATGTCACTGTGACGTTAGAGAGTAACCTTATCAATAAATGAAACCATGCAAGTCGCTTCAATCGTGTGCAAAAGTCGAGCTTATGGCAATTGCCCCGAAAAGCTCGTTTGCGCCAGTAGCGCTCTTTGCTCAGCTAAAGGCAGGTGCGAAAACCGATCAAATGAGCGTGAGAAAGGGAAAAGAGTGACAACGAGACTAGGAGAGAGAGAGAGAGAGTGAGAGAATTAGGCAATTGGAAGCTTGGCTGCGATCGTAAGCTGCAGCTAAAAAGCAAATTTCATACGCCGCTTATTTAGTAATTTAGTGACAAGTGACGGGTTGAGTTGATAAAACGTTTTTATAGTGTTCAATCAATCAATATAGGCATTAATGTGTGTGCATAGGTATGTGTATGTGATCGTGTGTATCGATATGAGGTGAGTAGTCCATTGTTATCGATTGTTTTTTTTTTTTATATATATTTATGTGGTAAACTTACCCATCGAATCCTGACGCACGCCCACCGAGCCCATGTTCGTACTGTGCGCCATTGAGAAGGGCTGCGTCATGCCTGGATATGAGGAGGCACCCATTTGAAAGAGATCCTGCAACAAGAGCGAAAATTCAATGTTCTAAAGTTCAAAGCAAATATTCATATATATATTATATAGATTTGTGTGTGCGTGGCTGGGTGTGTGTATATGCATTTACCTGCGGATAACGATTCATTGTATTATGGTGTGGATACGGCTGATAGCCACGTGAGACGCTATAGCCTTGAATGTTCCGCATCATGCCGTTGCACGACGGGATCACAGATGGTGCCAGTGCTTTTTGAAGCTGCTTCTCCTGCTTGCGGTATTTTGCACGTCGATTTTGAAACCACACCTGAAAAAAAAATGGCAAAAAGAAAAATGAAACGAGGAGAGAAAGAAAAAACGATTAAAGCGTTGCTGGACCTTTAAGTTGTTTAACATTACAGCTTTGCAGGCTCCCACACCCCCCTGCATACTGTGCCCCCCCATAGTTCCCAAATTACCCACACCATTCAATAGCCCGCAAGCTTCCTGAGCGAGAGTGAGAAAGAAAGATGAAAATGGACAGAAAAAAAAACGAATAAAAAAAATTAAAAGCGGATGATGTAAAAAACAAAAAATTGGCAAAGGCAAAGGCAAAACCAAATGGCAAAAATATACACGCCCCACCAAACATTCCCAACAATCTCAACGCCATCCTTAGACTGGATGTGGCTGTAGATGTGCTGCTACAGCTACTCCTTGTCGTCGTCTGACTTCGTCTTATGAGTGAAAAAATCTACAAAATTGAAATTGAAAATAAGTTGACGACGCTGTTTGTTGGCTGGGGTAGGATGATAATGTGGATGGGGAGGGGATGTAGGGTAGCAGCAGAAGTACAAAATGGAATGTGTGTGTATGTGTGTGTATGCTGCTGCTTAGACATTATTAAAGATGGTCCTCACGATTCTGCTGGGCAACAAGAGGCAACATAAACAGCAATGAAGATGGAGACGGAGATGGAGAAGGGGACGGAGACGACTGTGACCGGGATCTGTGAAGTGAATGTGGGCGATGTGAGATGTTGTGTAGATATGGGTATGAATGTGGATGTGGATGTGGATGTGGTAGTGGATGTGGGTACATTTTCTGTGTAGGTCTTTCGTCTTGATAGCAAAAAGAAATTGCCAAGATGAAAGCCGCGCGCTGGCAATAGACAACAACAAATGTGGCAAGGGATATAAGAGGAGTAGATGATGATGTAGGACAGAGTGATTGTAGATGGGGGAAGGTTTGGGAAGGGGGGGGTGGGTTGCTGGGTTGGTAGGTAAAAGCCGTCGTCGACTGCTGCTGCAGGGCCTTTAATACTGGGGTTGCTGCTTGTTACAAGTATGGCCGTTACATGGCGTGGGTGTATTGAAGATGACACGATGAAGAAAGGGAATAGGGTGGGGAGGGGGAGGTGTGTAAAAATTTCCGACATTTTGAAAGCTGTTCAGCTTGCTTTGAGTTACTTACAAGGCAGCACTGTAATGGCGGCGGCACAGCGTTCACTGCAAAGGAGTTGGGGTATGGACCTCAGGGTGTTTCTGGGAAGGAGGTGGCTATATATATATATATATATACGGATGCGGATGTTGATGTGGATGAGGACTGGATGGTTGCTTACTTGCTTGCTTTGGTCTTCGCTCATGAAGACGTCTTTGCATTTTTCTTGTATTTATTTTATCATTATTATTATCTTTGTCCATGACTATGTCTCTCTGTGTGTGTCTGTGTGTGTGCCTGTGTGTGTGTGTGTTGCTTTTAATGAAAATAAAAAGAAAAAAAATACAAGCTCAATCCCCCCCTCTCTCCCCCACCACCACGCCCCTTTTCCAGCTATTCCTCTGGGGGTTGTTTTGTGTGCCCACTTTATGGCTCGTTCGGTTTCATTTGGTTGGCTGCCAGCATAAAAATGTCACCCCAAACCAAGTCAGACCAGTATGTCTATGTGTGTAGATATATAAATATATATATGTATGTGTCTACACCATGTGTGTGTGTGCTTAAAAAATGCTCTTAACCATAAGCAATGCTGTTTGTTGGAGGGTTGAAACTGCGTTGTCGTCTGCCGTTCAGTTTCTCTATCCACATAGTCAATATGTATATGTGTGTGTGTGTGTGTCTATATATGTGTGGGCGGAGTAACTCAATTAAGGATCCATTTGATGGCACACATACACACACACCCACTAAGAAATACACAAATAGATACAGAAAACTAAATAAAAATAAAAGACAATTTGTAGGGACGAACGCAACTGACTTAAATATACCCTTAGTAAAGCGAAAGGACTTTGATATAGCACATCTTTCACAAATTTCAATGTTTCAATTTCAATGTATACAAATATGAATGATCAGCCCCAGTTTGAAATGGAAGTCACATATTAAAAGTTTCTTTAGGTTTATACCTATTATACTTAAAAAAGGATTTAATATGAAACATTAAAGCAAACAGTCAAAACAGGATAACTTTATCCTCTTTTAACTACTCTAGGTATAAGTAAGTTTACAATCAGTTGAATCCACAAGCCTTTTAAAGCTTTATGATTTTATAATTTTTCAGTAAATTTAACATAATTAAAGCCTTTGTATCAAGTGTTTTATGCTTCTATACTGTAACATAAATAATTTTATATACAAAAATGATCATTTAAAGGTACATTTCATAGGCTTGCTTTCTCCTCTGGTCATCCCCTCCTTCAAAAGAATTTTTTTTCCTATAGACACCTGCAACACGCAGAGAGCGGACGCGGCGCATAATTAGATAAATTCGAATTATAACTAAAAATGGTCATACATATTATATATATATATATATATATATATGTATATATATATATATTTATATATGACACACATACATAAGGAATGATATAGAGAGAGAGAGAGAGAGAGAGAAGGAAAGGGAGAGAGTATATATTTAAAAATTAAACGTATTCAAATTTAATTTACTTTTCCAACATTTAATCAAATTTTGCCCCGCAAAATGCGTTCAGTCAAATGTTTTGTTCTTTGGTTTTTTCAGCTGAACTTCGTTTAGAATTTCATTGAAGTTTTTTATGTTTTGCTTTAGTTGTTGTTGTTGTTGATGTTGTTTTTCTGATGTTGGTGTTTCTGTTCCTGTTTCTGTTGTTGTTTTTGTTGCATTGAAGTTAAGTGGACTTTGGGTATGTGTGCGTTACGTTGACCTACAAAAATGACAACTGAAAGCTAATTAACAAACGCCATCTTCCTTTTGTCACGTAATAAAGTTATTTGTAGTTTATATTTATAACGGATATACAGGGTATTTGTGAGTCTTCTGCCTTCATTATATCATTATTTGATTCGATGAAACTCTATATAACAGAAACGGTTAGATTAGAGTTTTGCTATTATGGAGTTAATTTAGAAGTGCAGAAAGGATTTAGGATTATTTTAAGAAAAGCGGAATTAAAGAGTAACTTCTACTAGGATAACTTCTAGCACTCTATGGCTTAGCTCCAATTGGAAAACGTTGACGTTTTATTCGGCAAACTTTTATGCTACCCAATTTAGGGATTACATGATCTATTTTTTAAAGAATAAATTCTGCGAAAGTGCTACGATACATTTCATAAGCGTACTTTTAGAGCAACATCTTTTAGAACAACTTTCATAATGAGTTCTAGAAAATGCCATTAAAGGCTAACCGCAAAGGTAATTCTTTTAAAGCTAATTTCGGTACCAAACTTGAATTTTCGTCTAGACTTATTCTTTGCTTTCTACACAGAGTATCTTTTTATCCAGTTACTTTATCAAAACTACCTTATAACAGAGCTAGAACTAGTGTCATACACCTGAATAAAGCTTTTTGCATTATATGCAATAAATTATGTTGCCTACTTTTTGGTGCCAATATTATATACACTCTTTTTATGGTAAGCTATTGATAAACAATATCCTATTAACATTAATTTGGATTTAATTTACATGACGGTAGCTGTCCTTGTTAAAGCTCATAAATCCTACCCGGAACCCCTTAGGTATTCTTATACATTGTAACTAATAGTGGTAGTTGTGGAAGGAGGTATGAGAGAAAGTTTAGAAATGCTTTCCCTCAGTTTTTTAACTAATCATATAATATATATATATATATATATATATATATACCAAACTTGAATATATATATATTATAAAAATGTTCTGAACTTTTATAGAGACGCAACAAATTCAACATTTAAGCGCTTAAAAGTTAATTTTCTTCTGCTGTTTTTAAAAGGAAAAGAAGTTCTCTATTTGGTAGAAAGTATTGACCTGATTTGGAAGAGCCAATATTGGGCAATATTTGATACAGGACACACTAAGTTACCCTCTTCCCCTAGTACAAAGCTCTGGAACACAAGAATTTTTAGTAGGACTTTAAAAGTTCAGCTTGATTAATTTTAAAAATGTAGAAAGAATGATAAAAATCCTTTCAACATTTGCATAAGGAACTCGAATAAAAAAACTAGTTTCAATGTAGTTTCAATTGATTAAAACTAATGTCGTAATTACTGTGAAGAAACCTTAGTGAATGTAACCCATAATTTGTCGAGGACATTTGATAATTGAGTGTTAAAAGGCAAGAATATAACTAAAGTCCTTGCAATAGAGTTCTGTGACAATTCCAAAGACAATGCCTAATGATGGTTGTACTTCTCTTTTTTTTTTTGTAGCAGATGTGTCCAGCAACGCCCCAGTTGTTGGCTGTTACTCTTAGCCACCCCATATAGCAAGGATATGCAGCTAGGATGTGCGCGCAACACGCCCAAAAAGAAAAAAGAGGAAGGCGTCGCGCCTTGTAAACTTGGCAGCAAATTTGCAATAAAATTTCAACCATAGAGTCTCAAAGCGGCAAATTTTGCTATGAACACTAACAACACCAGCAGCAATGTTGTTGCCGATGGTGTTGTTGTTGCTATTGCTGTTGCTGTTGCTGTTAAGTGAGTGCCAGAGTCAAGTTGTAAGCGCCTGAGCGCTCGTCAAATTACCAACAGATCCCAAAGTCCAATGAAAAGGGAAACATGTGTTCTATATGTACGTATGTGTGTGTGCGTGTGTGTGTGCCTTATTATTAGAGGGTTGCGGTCGCAGCATATAATATAATAGGATATGCAGCTGAGAGGGTTGTCAACCAGTGCAGAGTGTAAATATTTGAACATTTGTAGAAAAATATGGTTTATACTCTGCTAATAGCTCGGCATTTGCCTGTCATTTGATCGCTTGACAGTTGTCCCAATTTGGGTTGAGATTCAGATTTAGATTACGCATACACGCACACACAATATATACACATACAAATATATACACATACAAATATATACACACACATAAATATCTAAATTAATCAGTTGTTGGTGCAGATTCTACAGATCAAAATTGAAATGATAATTATGACATAAGAAGTGAATATGTCCTGTAATCAACGATTATATAGTATAAGATATATATATGACTAGCTATTTTGATCTTGGCTGTTATAGGTAAGCGGCTATTAAGGCAACAAAGGCAATTTTTAAATTTATTATGCAAGAAATTTATAATGATGCAAGAATTTTAATATGCAAGACCTATTTGTCAGTCAACGAATCGTGTTACTGTATGTAAACCTTCTCTGTAAACCTTTCTTTCATAATATTTATTAATTGATTTGAATAACTTGCATGTGCTATACAAAACTTGCAAGAATTTTGCACTAATTCATTGTACTTTTCACATCTTGCACGCGCTGTTAAACGCCTTAAACATTTGTTCATGAAATTTTCTATCTGCTTTTCGCAATTAACATGTGTATTTTATATCTCACATATATCTTAAAGATTGTTTTAGTAAATTTCTTAATTAGTGGAAAATAAAAAAATTGCATCAAATTTTCCATTGCCAAAAAAAAAAATAATTTCGATTGTCGCTTGAGATTGCTTGCTTTCATTCACATTGAGTTTTAAAATTTTGTTTAGCTCCAAGGGGAATCATATTAATCTAGAGCAGGTTTACCCAGGAGATATATATATATATATATATATATATATATATATATATATATATATATGTAATATATATGTTTTATTTCCAGCTGACTTTTTGTTTTTGTTTTTTGATGCAATGAAATTTTATACCTTTAAATAACAGTTGAAAGTTGCTTGAACAGCATTTAAAAAATAGAAGAGAAATGTTTGGGTATAGCTAAAAAAGCAACCCCTAACCAACGGTGGCAAGTGAACTGCCTCCCCCTAACTATATGTACCATACCAGACCACTCATCCCCCGCCCATGTCGGTCAGTGCCTGCACTTCAGTTGCCGTCATGATAACAACTATAAATTAATTATTACCGCGGCGCACTTGAAAGCGCAACAGAGTCGCAACAGAACCAGACGATTGGAGTTGGAGTTGGTGTACACAATGCCAGACTTTTACACAGACACACACACATACATATGTGTATATATATAGCAGTTGCAGTCAACCCCCTGTTGGTTTCGCTTTCGCAACGAAAATCCTGTTGATGGAGAACACTTGAGAGCGACACCCGAATGTGAAGCATTCAATTGAAATAATCGCACACTAATCGCTTATGGAAGATCATCAGCATCAGCGTGAGCATTTGCATCAGCATTAGCATCAGCATCGGCATCAGCATCAGCATCAGCAGGGAATCTGATTCTTCAATTGGAAATGCGTGAGTTTCAATTGGTATTTTGGCGTTTCGAATTGTTGAATGGAATTGGAACAATTTGCCCAATTGGCTGCATGTGGGCTGAATGATTTTAAGATTCCAACCAAAACAACTGTTAGAATAATATGCCTAGAAGTAAAGCCCCCCACCCTTTCCTCCAATGCTTTTTTACTTACTTGAATCCTCGCCTCATTCAGCTTTGTCGTACGCGCCAGCTCCTCGCGACAGTAAATATCCGGATAATGAGATTTGGCGAATGCAGCTTCCAATTCCGCTAATTGTTCCTGAAATTAAACGGATTTTAATTACGCTCATTTATCAATCCAAAATAAACTCTTACTATCTCTTTCTCTCTCTCTCTCTTTGTATATTTTATATATATTTTGTATATTATTTTTATAGCTTGCATTAACCAGTCCCTTCTACAACCTTCCTCTCTCTTTCTTTCTCTACGGCTTTCAAATTAGATACAATAATTTCCATGCGAATTGAAAATGCAAATTTGTGTTGCCTACTTTTGAGCGTTGACAAAGTTTTCAGCCGACAACATGAAATTTCCATTATTTCAATGCAACTTTCCAACCAAACAACAATTTAATTATATTCACCGAGTCCAAATGCATCTGCTAACAATCTCTATATAGTTGCATTTATCCTTTTTACATAAAAATGGAATTGCTTTTTATTTGAAAGCTGATTGAAACACAAGTTGTGGACACTCTTTTGTATCGATATCTCGTTGCATTGCCTTAAGTCACCATTATAATTAGTTATATAATACAAATAAGGATAATAACCTGTTTTTCAACTTACTTATTACAGCAATGCTAGATTCTATTAACATTAAAAGCATTAAAATCATAATTATGATAAAATTTTGAAGAAAAATTGAATTACTAGCAGAAGTCTCCTTTATTATGGATATGGACTAGTTATACTCTATCTGCTTGTGCATATATTTATATAGCATAATGGTAATTAAATTCACTCAGCTCGAATAAAAGTATCGATAATGAATGCAACATTCATTAGAGTAAATATCGCTTTACCAAACCACTTCTAAAATGTTTGGCTAAGCTTCTGCTACCAACATTCTGTTTGCAGGTTGTGACTAAAATTTGAAAGCAACAACAGCATTTGAAACAGGCTTAAGATTTGTCTATGGTAAATGTATATCCTATTTATGATGTTGTTGTTATCGTTGTTGCTGTTGTTGTTGTTGTTGTTGTGTTTGTTGATAAGTTTGTTGTTGTTGCTGGATAAGTTGAAAATGGCAAAGTTTTAATTACGAGCGTAACCTTCACGAAATCTAATTAAAATTTCTCACAACGTGCAACATTGCAGATGCAAGAAACGGTAGATATGAGAGAGAAGGACAGTAAAAGAACGGGGAAGAGTGAGAGACAGCATATATATATTAAAATGGGATATAAAAGTAAGATTATATGATGCTTATGACAAATTTTTGTGTTGATTTCTATGATGAAAAATAGTGTTGAGGATGATGTTAAATGTATAGAGGAAAGTAGTAGAAGCTGGAGCAGAATCTTGTATCTAATATCATGGTATGTAAGTGGTTAACTTATGGCACTGACCTGTGTAAATGTGGTTCGATGTCTACGTCTGGCTGGCGTTGGGCAGGATGCTGTGGTCGGTGTATGGCCGGCATGTTGACTTAGCGATGATAGTCCACTTCCTGGCGATGTTATGCCGGCGGAAACTGTTGATAAACCGCTGTTGGGCTCCGGCTTAAGTTTCTTGAATGCACCTTCAGCTGCAACAGATAAATTAAAGAGACATAAGTGACACACACATAAATACACATACCGATACATATTGAAGCACAAGCACAGAGAGATTAGTTATTAGTTGCCCTTGAAAGTAGGCAATAAACATTTTAAATGAATTAATTTTAAAGATAACCGCTATAGCTTGACCCTTAAGCATAAACTCGTGCCAGCCAACCAAAAATGTTGCATAATTATGCGAAAAGTGAGCGAAGCATAAAGTGAGAAACGACAAATGAGAAACGTAGTGAGTGCATGGTTAGAGGGCAGAGGGCAGAGGGCAAACAGCTAACCACAAAAGGCGACCGCAGTGCGGCCACAAGACGCTGACGCAGACGCTGGCAACAGTGTGGCTGCCGCTGTGTTTGTGGCCATTTGTCCATTATTTTTAGAGGGCAGCAGACTTTGGGTCACGTCGTCAATGGAGCTGCGAGATGGCGACGCAGCTGGAGGCAAAGTCGCATGAATATGCAATATGGGATAATTTATGCAAATTTCTGGCACATTAATCGAGCTCGCAAATTTTGGGATTTCTCTGGTCGCTGCCGCTGTTTCTACCTGCTGCTGGCTTGTTAGTGTTCACTTCCTGCCTTAATCTAACCATCCCCATAACATCATATCCTAATAACCATTTGCAATTCTCATGCCCATTTCTTGTCCTTGTCGCGTGGCAAAGGCGGCAAATTACGGAGAAAGGTCACAGTACAGCGTAAAACTGGCCACAAGTAGGGACAAGGTACAAAAGCAAACAGGATATGCGTTATTGTATGTCCTTGTATGTCCCTGTCCTGCACCCTTGAAGCTGGTTTTGTTTCCTGATCCTTGGGATCTGACCCGCTCTTTGGCGCTTAATTGGCGCGCTTAGCTCGTTAACAACATTTTCAACTAAGTATAAATTTTTGGGGATTAGCACACACTAATTGAATAACACACACACAAAACTTTACACACACACACCTATACGTGCATGTCCTGCTTCAAAAATTCGACATTCGCATTTATGTTAAACAAATCTCATTTCACTATTTCCTTCTCTCTTTTTCCATATTTGCTTGACACCTTTCGAAGCTCTGTTTGACCTTCTTCTCTTTGCCGCATTACGTACAATAGCGTTAAAGACGACAAGGTCAAATATCCTGTACCTTAACAATTGCCCTACAGGATTATAAATCTAGGAATAGCTTAGAGAAATCCTTATTAAATACCTATTAGCAAACTCATACAAGAAGTTTTATCGATAGTTCAAGCATTTTTCATAATCATATGTATTTATCTTCATATCCATTTTTATATCTAACTTTATTATTTATATTATTGTTATTCTATATTATCTATTTATTTATCTAATATGTTTCTAATTGCCTCTCAAATTTCTTCTCTTTCTTATTAAATTAAAATTCCCTTTTTTAACTATCAATCAATCTATTTATTTACCTCTCTTTATCCTTTTATTTTACTTATCGCTTCCCATTTAAGTCTATCTATCTATCCATCTATCAACTTATCTAATTATTTATCTTGCAATATATCACACTAACTAACTATCGTTATCTCTGTTATCTATTTGTCTGTTCAATAATCTATACATCTATCCATTTATATATCTCAATTGGTGCACCTTTCTGTCGCTCCATTTTCTTAATCAAACTTATTTGTTTTACAGATTTCTTTCCCCCCAATTATTTATCTATGTTTCATCTTTCTTTTCCTCTTCTTTTCTTCTATACTTCGATCTTTAAGTGTTATCTATCGTTACCTAACTATAAAATTAAAATCCAAACCAATGCAACCTAATGTCTCTTCATCTTGGATTGCCGACTTGAGCAACTGTCAAACATTATGCTCTCCTTTGGCTGAAATATCCTTTTAAAAAATATCCTTTTATCCCTCATGTTTATGATACAACACAGAAATCTGTTTGCTGTAAATTCTGGATACTTTTACTTTACTTATTTGCTTTGATTTCTATATATCGTTATGTTTACCACTAAATTCTCTGATACTATATACTATTTAAAGTAAATCTAGCAAAGGCATTTGGTTATGAAAATATAACCAATGCATGATCCTTGAGGATATCCTTGCGATCCAATATATCTATGCATTCTACAAATACGGAATCGTGTTATGGACTATCCATTTTTATTTCTTTCATGGAATATCATAGAAGTTTCTTCAGTTCTTATTGAAGCTTTCTATGCGTATCACATAAGAAAAATCCTTTTTATTTTTGAATTTGAATTGTCTTCGACATGGAAAGTCTGCTGATAACTTGACAAAGTTACTTATTTTTCAATGAATTTTGAGAATCGATTAGTAGGACTTAATAACTGATAGTTTTTGGGGGTTAAAACAGGACACAAGGACACAGGATACAAAAAGAAATCCTGTGAAACTCTTGTTGTAATTTGAATACCTTTTGCGGGCGAACGGGTCAACAGTCACAACAATTGCGTTAATCCGATTGAAATGTCTATAGCGAGGATATAGGAGGCAGGATAAAAAGGCGACAGGAGGCGATAATCCTTGGCTTTAGCGCGTGCCCAGCTACTAAACAAAGGCACAAAGAGAAAGAGTGAAAACACTTCACAAAAGGATAAAGTGCGACAATTGGTTAACAGCTGTGAATTGCTTTTCAGTCACTGTAAAAGGCCAATGGCTCAATGTGTGTGTGCATGTGTGTGTGTGTGTGTGTGTGTGTGTGTGTGTGTGTGTGTGTGTGTGTGTGTGTGTGTGTGTGTGTGTGTTGAAATGGTTAGAACAATAAGTGTGTGCAGGACGAAACATAGAAACTTTCCTAGTCAAAAAGGATACAATCCTAATCAAAAGGATAACGATGTCTAGTGGAATGACAAGGTAGCTTGGTGGACGATTCGAAAGTTAATAGTAGATCGATTGCTTACCCGATATGGTATGATCGGAGAGACGGGAGGGAGGCGTATGGGCCGGCGTATGATGATGCGAGGAAGAGTCCATGCCAGGTGTGGGCAGACCGGAATAAAGTGCACTGAAATCCTCCGGCGTACTGCTGCATTTGCGTTGATGATTAATGGATGAGGATGAGGATTTGTCTAGCGTGCTGATGGGTGATCGTGTATCCTGGACGGTTGTGGCCAGGCTGAGCAGTCGATTCTCATGCGAACTGCCAATGCCCATTAGGCGATTATCCTGGAATGACATGAATTTTGTATCCTGTGCAACGCCGCCATGTTGCATGCTGCTCGCATGATCTTCTAGCAAGCCCTGTTGCAACCCCAACAGGCCGCCCACCAAATTCGGACGCAGCTCATCCATGGTTAACTTGCCTGCTTGCCCACAAGCGCCGGCCGCTGAGAAGTTCAGCTGCCGGCTGAATATGGCCGGAAAGATGTTGAACTGCTGTGAATCCGCGCTGGATTGGGGACTAAGTCCCAGACTGTGGTGTGGCGTCACGTGTGGCAATGAGTTGGTTGCAATGGACGCTGCGGCTGCTGCTGCTGATACGGAGGATGCTGATAATGTTGCTGTTGCTGCAGCGGCGGCAGCGGCTGATGCGGCGGCTGCTGATGCGGCGGCCGCTGCGGCGGCAGCAGCTGCTGTTACGGAACTGCCACCAGATGCTGATCCTGGTCCGTTACCTATAAGCAGTGTAGGTGTACCAACGCCCACAGCGTTATTATTATTGCTACTATTGATCAGCTGTTGTTGCTGTTGCTGCTGCTGCTGTTGTTGCGTGGTCTGCAGTTGTTGCTGCTGTTGTAATGTGGCTGCACCCGCTGGTAATTGCTGTTGTTGCTGTTGCTGCTGTTGTTGCTGTTGCTGTTGCAATGGCAAAACGGTATGCAGCTGATGTGCGTGCGCTGCAGCTAAGGCGTGTGCGTGGCTATGAATGTGGGCGTGAGCGTGCGAGTGGGCGTGGCTGTTGTTGTTACCGTTTGCAGGTAAAGTCTGCTGTTGCTGTTGCTGCTGCTGTTGTTGTTGCTGTTGTTGTTGTTGTTGCTGCTGCTGCTGCTGTTGCTGCTGCTGTTGCTGCTGGTGGCTACTGTTGTTGCTGTTGCCGACGACTCCCACTAATCCAGCAGCAACGCCACCACCGGAACCAGGGCCGCCGGCACAACTTTGATGTTTGAAATCCAATTTGTGGCCGGCGTAGAAACGCTGCGTATCGATATACGTTTTGAAGAAATCGATTGAATAATCCAACTGGAGGCTGTGCCGCGGCGAACGCGGCGAATTTGTATATGTAAAGAGTTACTAACTCAACGCGCTATTCGCTGCACGTGGCGAATTCGAGCGCAATCCAAAAAAAATATTTGACTTTTGTCTTTTTCTTTAAATTTTGATTATTTTTTTCGTCTGTGTGAATATGTGTAGGTGTATGAATGTTTCAGTAAATATATGTGTCGTATATATATATATAAATATATATATATATATAATTTTAAAGTCGTTTTTTTTTTAATATTTTATTAACTTTGTTATCCCAACAACGAACGCGTTTCGACTATTTCCAATCTGTTTAAATTGGTTTAACAATTCTCCAACGACATCTAATTCCAAGCACTCTTCAAGGCTGCTTTCTCTCTTTATCTTTTTCACTCTTTAATGCTTAGTTCCTTTTCATTAAAAAAAAAACAATGCCTTTAATTGTTGCTCTTTTTTATTCGCTGTTGCTGTTGGTAATTCTTGCTATTCTTGCTTGGGGAGGACACTTAAAATTTGATTTGCTGCTATTTGCCGTGCTCTTTTCTTTTACTAGCTTTTCACTTTATATATCCGCTTACAAAATGGCGACGGCTTTTCTTTTCACTTCCTCTGTGACACTTTTCTTAAGAACAGAAAAAAAAACAAAGAACAAGACGATTGAATTGTTGACGATAAAGCAGCAGCTCAAGTTTTGTTTTTAATTTTTTATTTTATTATTTTTCTTTATTAATTTTTGTGTTAATAATAATAATAACTAGCTAATTTTTTAATTTAAATTTTAACACACACACACACACACACACGTGTACAGCGCTTTATGTACCGTTATGTTTAATGCCGTTAGACCGACTGTTTCACGTTTTGTTGCTGTCCTTTCGAGCTGCGACGGCAACGGCAACGGCAACGGCAACGGCAACGCTAATAACAACGACAACGACAATGGCCACGGCAAACGTTAAAGAGAATTGAAATTTATATATAATATATAATGATTAACGGTAATTCATCAACATATACACGCATATATATGTATGCAGATTTATTGTAGATATTATTTATGTTAAAGAAATTTTATGGGAAAAACTCGCGGAAATTGTCTGTTAATTTAGTGGTGACAGCGGCAATTGTTGTTTATTCTACTTGAGTTTGGTTTTGCTGTTGTTGTTGTTGTTGTTTGTTTGGTGTTGTTTGTTGTTGTTTGTTTGTTGTTTGTTGTTTGTTTGTTTGTTGTTGCTGTTGCTGCACGCACGCACGGTGGTACGTATTCGCGGCCGATCAAACTTAAAATGATATACAATTTCAGGCAACATACAAAATTATAACGAAATTAAGGATCATGTGCTCACGACGATAACGACGGCAACGACAGCAACGACGGAAACACGACGCTAGCCTCAAAGCAGAGCTGCACTGCGCTCAGCTGCTGCTGCTGCCGCTGCTGCTGCCGCTGCTGCTGCCGCTGCTGCTGCTGTTGCTGGGGGTTGCTGCTGCCGCTGTGTGTGGACAATTGCGGGTTGCGCGCGAACGATTGGTGGTTAGCAACTCACATTTCTCTTGCTTGCTGTTTATTTGTGTGTGTGTGTGTGTGTGTGTGTGTGTGTGTGTGTGTGTGTGCAAGACCACGAATCGTTAGTCGTACTAATAATTTGAAAAATAATGAAACTTGTGCGCCTCTGCCAGCGTCGCAGTCGTAGTCGCAGTCAAAGTCACAGTCGCAGACCGAGCAGGTCTTTACCGTTTGTTGTTGTGTGTGTAACAAAGAGGGCGAGATAGAGAGACAGAAAGAGAGAGCGCGAGGTATAAAAATGAAATATTGCCTGTTCGCTTGCTAGCAATTTGCTGTGTCTCATGCTGTCTCGCTTTAACTTGCTTGGTTAATTTCGTTAGTTGTTGCCTAACGTCAGCGTCAGCGTCAGCGCCAGTGCCTGATGTGAGCTGACATTTCTGTGTGTGTTCTGTATGTGTGTGTGTGTGTTTGTGTGTGTGTCCAGTCCATATGTATGCCATGTTTCTCTTGATCCAATAAGGCTCGTTGTATTTTTTTGGGCGCTTGTTGTTGTTGCTCTCTCACTCGCACACACTTGAAGGCTGCTAAAGAATTTCCGGCTCCCCTCAAAACCTACCACCCTCACCCGCCCTTGACCATCCACAATCCACCAAAACCATGTGCTGGCATAAAAATGAAACAACATTTATTCCATTAGACGAGAAACTTTTCGTTTTGCCTGCTTCAACTTAGGCCGCCAAAATGTCTGACACACTTCCTAGCAAAGCCCCCTTCCCCTCCCTCCCGCACCACAAATCCCCACCGTTGTTGTTGTCGCTTTTGGGACGATCCATACACCATGGCACTATAGTCATAGCCATTGCCAAATTCCTCGTCGTACCACAAAACGCTTGGGGAATTCCATTTGGCGGCAAGTGGCAGCTGGCAGCTGGCAACTGGCGACTGGCGACTGGCGACTGGCGACTGCATCGAGTGACGTCTGTGGCCACGCCAAGGAGTTGTAACAATGACTAGCTAATTTGTTGTTGTTGTAGCTGTTGTTGTTGTTGATAAAATATGCACTTGAAATTTTGTTTCAGTGAAAGTGCGCAAATTAATTGCAATATTCTTTTTTTTAGTGCTGCCAGCGGAAAGCACTAAACCGCAGCAGAAGATGTAGAAGCATAAGGAATGGTTAACGAAGAAGAAGAAGTTGAAGTTGCGACAAGCGCAAACAGAATATAAAATAAATAATAAAAAGCAAATTGACACAGTTTCGTTGTTTGAACTGTTTGCGATCTGAGAACAGTCTGGCAACGCCATGAAGTATGCCAAGCAAAACTGAAATAGTAACCAAATGTTAACAGTTTGCAAACGGTGGAGAACTTTGCGATCTGTTAACAATATCTAAGTAAACACACACACGAACACACACACACACACACACATACACACAAACACACACATACACGCAATACACACAATAAAAACAATCCGCAGAGTGATTAAATAAGTATTTGCATATATGAAATATACACACATATACAAATTTATTTATACATGTATATATGTAAAAGCATGTACATACATGTACATACATCTACATACGTGCACATAGAAGTATACTGTATATTCAGCATCCAGTTTTCCATTGAGAATGTGTTGTGCATGTTGCTTCTTGGGCTCATGAAATCAAAATGAAGCATCAACTGGCAGCAACTGGCAACTTCAGTAGCAGCAGCAGCAGCAATGGCGATGAGTAACACACATACGCACACACACACACATCAAAGCACACACCTGTACACAGCATGCACACATTTTGTTAATATAAAGGCGCAACTATGGCGTACACTATAGCTGTCTCGCTCTAAAACGCACGCGCGCAGGCAAACCGAAATCCGTTGGCCAATCAGAATGCAGCAATAGCAAACGAACAGCAAAATGGAGTTGTTGCTGCTTTTTATTTTTTATGCCTTGCGATTGTTGTTGTTGCTGTTTTTGCTGTTGTTGCTGTTGTTCTTACGCTGGCAGCGCAATGAATTAGTGTTCGTTAAATGTAGCACCCTGACGTTGACGCCGTAGCTAACGCTGAAGTTGACGTCAACGCAGAGCATTGAGCGCTGTTGCCAGTTTTCTCCTTCCTTAGATTCTTTGGCATCTTTGTTTGTGGCGCTTTAGAGGGTGTTGGGCGGACGTATGCATTTGCTTGTTGCTTTCTCTATAATCCTTAAAACAATACTTTTGAACTGTTAGACCCAAAACGCTGACTTTGGGTCCTCGCTACGCGTCACCCGCTCCCCACTCGTTAGCGTCAACATTGCGTATGTCTCTGCTGCTGTTGCTGCTGCTGGCGCTCATTTCGTGCCGTTTAGTTGCTCGTTTCTAGTTACCCTCTTTCTCTGCATTTGCCTATTCCAATGTTTCTGTTCTTCATCTATCTCTGTATCTACGTGGGCGCATCGTCTCCTCGGCCTTTGGGTTTGAATATGCTTATTTCGTTTCATTTTGTTTCGTTTTCTTTTCTTTTTCACTCATTTATTTTTTCATTACGTTTTTTTTTTTACACATTGTGTCATACTCTGCCTTCACACACACACACACACAGCTACACACATACTGTTCCATATGTTGCCACCTGAATAAGCTTTAAGTCCAAGTCAACCGCGTGTCCTGTTGGTCAGTAGGCATAAAATTTCTTTAAATAATTTTCCGTTTTAAATGCCAGCGATATCCGTTTCTATTGCTTATTGTAAATATCACTAATATAGAGAAATATATAGAGAAATATATATATATATATATGCATATATATATATATATATTTATTATTATTATTCTAGCATTTCGTTTTCCCTTTAACGTAATCGAAACTCGAATAACTAATAGATATATCAATAATAATTTTTATAAATGTCTTCAGATAATCTTGCATAGTTCCTAAATAACTCAATTAAAACAATGATAATGTCTGCCTCTATTGTAACTCTTTTATGAGTATTATAATATCTTGAACTAGTATCTATCTTTCGGTCAGTTAGTAATAATATTATTAAAGCAACGACCTCTTTATGAGTATAAAAATTTGCTTTTATTTAATAGAATTTCATTTTGTATAATAATTATTGTATTTGCTTTAGTTCGTTTGGTCTATCAGTAAATAAATTATTACCAATTGATATACGTAATCATTAGGAATATCCTTTACTTACATCCTTGCATTATCCTTTAATACAGCTCTTCGCTTCACAGGCAAATCCTTGGCTTAGACTCAATTTTAGCTTTTTTTATGTTATGCAATTTAAATTGCGATTGCTTTAAAGCTACTTTTAAGTGCATATATGCACTTGCCTAATAAACACACACACACGCACGTACACTCACGCACACACACACACACGCACGTACACTCACGCACACACACACACATATATATATATAGAACATATCAATGTGAATATGGTAGTTGGTTTTTCGTTGAAAGTTGTCATCAACAGAGCAACATCAAAAGGCCACAGAAACCTGCTTCATACACACCAAAAATGTGTGTATATGTGTGAGCGATATATATATATATATATATATATGTAAATATATAAACTTTGTCAAAGTACACACATGCACTCACACACACACACACACAGTCAGATAGACACCCACATATACAGACAATGTTAGTCGCAGAGTCGAGAAAACAACCAGTTGGGGCTATTAAGCATCCATTTAGGATACTAATTTGTGTATCATTACAAATTGTATCTACACACACACACAAGCAGGCACATACATTCATACACAAACGGTACATACACATGCATACATTACCCCCACCGCAGGCAACAGTAAACATTTTCAGTTTCCCATTTTGGCCAAGTCCAATTGCATCCCCCAAAACCAAAACCAAAGCCAAAGCCAAAGCAAAATGGCAGCCATTGCGAAACGGTTATGCACTGCTCTGTTACCCGCTTCCCGCTACCCGCTACCCGTTAAGCTTTTACCGTTATACAGCTATACAGCTACAAATAACCTGTTACCCATTCTACTAACATTTAAGTTGCGTTCCGTTTCGTTTTTCGTTTTGTTTTATTTTTTTTCTCCCATTACCCATTGCCATTTGTCCATGTTACTCATACGTTGCGTGGACCACCACAAAATGCAATATCCAAAAACCGACAAAAGCAACAAATTTATGTGCTTGTTACTAATGTTGTTGTTGATGATGATGATGATGATTATGATCATAAAATCAATTAAGGCTTCCATCTATATATTCAACCAACAAAGCCAAAGCAAAAAGCCAAAATGCTCCACAAAAACAAAAATCAAAGCCCAAAAACTCAACCAAAACGAATGGATAACAACATAAGAACAGCAACAACACCAATAACAACAAATACAAAAACAACAAATACAACTGCAACAACAGTAGCAACAACAACAACAACTCAAAGACCTTAAACACAAAGTTGACTTCTTGGTTGGTTGCCTTTTTTTTTTATATTTCTTCTTTATGTATTTTGGTTGGACTTCAGCGCTGAGTGGCAGGACACACGACATCTTTTTGCAGCACTGCTGAAAGCCCAAAAAAAATGCACAAAGAACTAAATGGTAAAAGCAATGCATAACTAGAGGTTATCCTGGGAAAGGATTGCATACATTTTAAGGATATGCTCAAGCTGTAAGAGTAACTTCTGCAAATCTTGCAGGCAGCGTTTGATTATCAATCTATTAATAAATCAACCAAAAGTTCTCCTATAGCTGGAACAGCATTATTGAGGTCAAGTGTATATATCTACCTGATAGATCCGATGCGACTTACGCTAAGTGTATCCTGCGAAGTCGTTGGCACTTCAGCAACATAAATATTGCATTAAGGTCCTTTATTGTGTTCATTTATGTAAGACATATAAGTTTTCATTTAACAACAATATTTAACCCTTTACAGCGCAGTGTAGCAGATCTGCAACACACCGTTTAGAAGCCATTATCTTTCAGTGTGTAATGCAAATTTTAAAAAAATAATTTATTTCTGTTTAGAAATAATCATTTTGTTAAAAAAAATTGATGGTCATTCTTAATTATGCCAAAGAACCCAAAAATAATTATTTCCCTTTTGTGCAGTTTCTTCTTTAAAAAAAAAAAGTATTAAAAAACAATTGTTCAATTGAAACTATTGGAAATTATTAACAGGTATATATTCTATATTTTATATATTGTCGAATTTTGGTAACTGGTCCATTAGAACCCGAGAAAATCAGCAATTTAGCTGTGTTGAACACACAGTTTTTCTTGAAAAATAAAAACATGGTAAAACCGAAATTAAAAAAAATAAGAGAAGTTGTATTTTTTTGTTTTCAATTTTACACCAAATAAAAAAAATTTTGAAAATCGGTGTTGTTGCGCTTTAAAGGGTTAATTATAAGTATTGACGAATTGATTGATTGAAGTGGCGCATATTAGCGAACATTGAGTCAGTTTGGAGTCTTAGTCTTAGTCTTCTGCAATGAACATACTTATCCAACCAATTCACAGACTTTGTACACTGTGAAGTAACCTATGTACAGTAAGACCTCGTCTATATGCGAATATCAAACCTCTAAGTTGGGTGAATTTCTAGAATTCCTTGCAGACGGTTTTTATTTTGAACATTTGTAGTTTACTTTTCTACTCGAAATACTGAAAACGACAGTAGTAGCTCAATATGGCCAATACTGATTATAACCTCAAAATACCATTATATATTAGCCTAGTGCACAGAGAAGCCTAGGAAAATCAAAGAATATGAGAAGAGAGTGGAAATTTTAAGTAAATGAATTGACTAACTTCTTGTCATCTACAAAGGACACACAAAGGACATCATTTGTATAACTTACAAAGTGAACAATGAAAAATTGTTTCACTTATCAACACTTTACTGCATATTAATATAACAGAATTTTAAAGGGTATAAAGTGTGTCGATAAAAAACGAAAAGAAAAATTGAAAATTGTAAATTGTAAATGAAAAATGGAAGATGAAAAATGGAAAATGGAAAATTTAAAAGCTAAACGTTAATGATTGCTATTTGTTGTTATTGTTGTTTTTCGCTGCCATATGTAGTCCTTAGAGTCCTTTAGAACAGCTTATAAGCGCCTCTAACCATTCACACACAGTCCCAGCACACCTCATGTATAGCTATACGCCAGCCACAATCGCAAACTCTTAGTGTTCTTGGCCTTGCTTTCGTCCCTGCTTTACCCCTGTTTACTTCTAGACCCAAACACACAAACACACACAAACACACACACACACGCATGTAATAAAGCAAAAATGTATCTCATTGATGTGGCTTTTTAACTTTTCATTATTTACCGCTAAAAGCATCTTTTAAAACATTTTCACAAAAAGTGCACACAAGAACAACAGCTACAAAGTAGAAAAGCAAAACAGAATGAAAGAGAAATACAGCGTGAGAGCGAGAGAGAGAGAGACCCTGAAAGAGAGGATGAGTCGAAGAAGAGGAAACAAATGCCAGAAACGAGTTTTAGGAGTAGACAAGAAAAATGGTTCGGTTGGTTGCTTACAAAGTGACAATCCCCAATTCCTGCCCCCGTCTCCCTTATCCGCGATAGCAACTCCCCCTTGCAGCTATCTGAAACAATCCTTCCCCCTACTATAATCTTTCCCTGGATTGCTTTATCCTCATTCCATCCACCATTTTGCCAGCGCTTTGATATCGTCCCGCCGCCCCCTTTTTCTTTTTGTTTTTCTCTCTGTCTTTTACTTCCTATCTCATTCTATTCCTTTTTGTCTTCCTTCTTCTCCCCATCCCCCCTCCTCTTTCTATCACATCTTCTGTAGCAGCTGTACCCTCTCGCCTGCTGCCAAAGCTTGAACCATCTTTTTTTCGTCCTTCAACTCATTTAGCTGCTGCTGCGCTCAGTTTCCTTTTTTTTCAGTATTCTCCTTTATTTTTTCCTTTTTTTTTTAATTTTTTCTATTTTTCCCACTGCTTACCTCTCTTCCCCTCAGCTGCCATCACCCTGGCAAGCCACCCACAGTATACATTGTCAACTGTTCGTCGTCTGCGTGCGTTTTATTTTCTTTCTTATTTTTTATTTTTTAGTTGTATATTTTTTCTTTTTCCTTTTTTTAATTTTTTTTTCACCCTACCTTCTTTCGTATCGCAGCGCTTTACGTTTTTACTTTGATTGCAAAACGCACTTTTTATTCTCTTAAACGCTTTTAAAGGCTTTTCTCTCTACATCTACATCTACATCTCGCTCTCGCTCTGTCTCTGTCTTTTTCTTTTTCTTTTCCACAAATACACTCTCTTTGTCCTCCATCCATCCATTCTGTTGCTTCCGTTCTCAACATTCCCTCTTTTATTGCCCTTTTCCGCAGCCTTCCTGTCTTTCTGCCTGTCGTCTAATTTAGCCTATTAGCTAATAGATGCTTTTACTCACATACACACACACTCACACAGAAAATACACATGTATAATAGCTTTAAGCTTTAGCTACTTAAGCGCAAGTTACTTACCAAGGACACAGGACTATTAACAGTATTTCCAATTGAATCACAAGCTGAACACCAGCACAAATAAACAGCTATATGTATATGTATATACAATATATCTGTTGGAATCGGGAATATATAACTAAACAGGCATAGCAGAAGTATTCTGCGATACTCATAGGGAAAAGGAAACACAGGCTAACAGTTTTAGGAGAATTTATGGTCATGTTCAACCCATCTTACAGCTAATGCAAACCTTTTTATTAGAAAAACAAAGAATGAAAATTAAAATCTTCTTGCATCTGACCCTTAACCCTTAGCTTGAAAGCCTTGAATATTTTACGAGACCTTTACTTCTCGTGTTCGACGTTTGAACTTGGATTTTTTCATTTTTATACATAAATCTGTTCATTCATCGACACTAGCAGTAAATGTCACTTAACATCATCCATGAGTAATAATAATCGATAACGTGATACTATCAAAAAATAATCTTAACGAAACTCAGAACGTAGATATAGAATAGTCTAATTATTATATGTTTCCCTTACCTCCCTTAATCCTTTTTAGCCCCTTTGCCTTTTGAAAAAAATGAAAAAGGAAGGTAATAGATTTCTGCGTAAATCCAAAATCATGTAAATCAGAAATAATCATCTGAGACCCCATATACAGTATATACATTCTTGATCAGAACAACCCGCTGAGTCAATCTATGAACGTATGCAAACAAGATTATTAAGTACAATTTTCAACCGATTGAACTTACTTTTGGTACACATGATTAAAAGAAAATTCTGTATATACCTTGTAAATTTCATCTAAATTGTAGAAAAGGTATCCCATTTTGGAGCATTGGGGGAGGGGGCTAAAATAGGCACGTAACAGATTACTGTGCGTTTAGAACTATATGTATATGGGCAAAGGGGCTTTCGTACGCGGGTACAGCAGAATACAGTTTCCTTACTTGTTTTACAGTCTTTGAAGTTTGTACATAGTTTTCTAAGGATATGTCAAGGACATACATTAGCAGAGATTACTATCGATTATCTGGGCATTTTCTTTCAGCGAGCAGAGAAGTATTAATTGTTGCAATTTGATATCAAATAAGACTTCTTTGATTCGTTACGAGGCAATGTCTCATGGCACAAAATACTGTATAATTTTAAATATAAACGACGGCAGATAAAATATAAAACGTTCTACGATCTATAAAACTCAATAACAATATATTAGCTGTAGAATTAAAATATAAAATTGAAATAAACCAATCTGTTACAATAAAGGATAAATAATTAGCCGAATAAATGTTGATGTTAAATATGTTTATCTACAAGGAAAATGTAAATGTAAATGTAGAGGGCAGACATAAGCACTGGAAATAAATAAGTCTACCTACTAACTGAAACATATTGCCAATTATATATATATTATATTATATATATATATATATATATATATACGCGATGCGTATATATTCAGCGTATACATCTAAAATTGGAATGAATCCTCACCACAAAAGATAAAGGGGATAAAGGGAAGTCGCTTAAATGATTTAAATCTTTCGATTTAATTAGCATCATTTTAAAAAATTCAATTTCATTTTGCATTTTGTTATATTATTACAATACACACAGCCAGACAGAAAAACAGAGACGGCATTGCGTCTCTCTTCCAATCTCTCTTCCTCTCCCTTTTTCATTTGGATGAGTTTAAGGCGTTTTTTTTTTGATAGAGCGCAAAAGGAGAGTTGTTTGCCATTTTGGGGAGAGCTACAGAAACATTACCTTTTCCAGAATAGTTACTCCTTCTTCTACCCTGTCATATACCAGCCAACCAAAGACCTACCCACCCAGTATATATTTTCTACCATTACTTTCACCTTCTGGCCATGTGCCTACGCTTCGGTGATGCCCATTAATTTTTCAATCATACAATTTGAGGCAAACGCCACGCGATGTTGTTGTTAAGGCTAAAGCTACGGCTAAGTCTGACTCGGAGCCAGCGACAGTTCTTGGACAGCCGCTAGGCTGGGCAACATTCATAACATTCTAGCATGCAACAACAACAAAAACAACAAAGAATTTATCATAGATTTTTAAACTGAAATCAAGTGCAGGTCATTTGATGCCTTGAAGATCCACTTAAAACTCAGTGTAAAAACAGCAAAAGAGAATTCCAGTAGAAAGAAAAGAAAAGTAAAACAGAAAAAAAAGTGGGAAGAAATGTCGCCCTGCTGTTTCCGGAAAAGTGCTTCGGGCGCACATATGTCAACTTTTTACAGTGCCCGCCTGCTGCTCCTCGTACTCCCCCTGGTCCTGTTCCTTCTTGTGCGCTTCGTTCTGATGTTGCTTTAAGTTTATATTATCCTCGCCTCACACTTCCTCTGTGTGTATGTTTGTGTGTGCGTGCGTGTGTGTGTTGCGACAAGTTTAGCGAAAAGTTTTCGAAAAAGCAGTGTAACAAAACGTAGTGTAGCTGTGACAGCGACAGCAACTACCAAGTGCCAAGCACCAAGGACTTAGGACCAAGGACTCAGCACCAAGAACTGAGGACCACTTGAAGAGAGCGTTACAACTTGAAATTGGAAACTTTTCAATGTCCCTCTTATCAAAATCGTATAATTTGAATGTAATTTGCAACTACAAAAAGGGCGACAGCAGCAGGGAAAAGTGAGGCGGAGGGCTAAAAGTTACAGGAAAGGATGTGTAAAGGGAGGAGGGCATAGTCAAAACATACCCAAACGTATCTCAAGCTCAATCGCAAACCCAATAGCAGTCGCAATCTCATTGCCAAGGGTTGCCCACGGCCGAGCGACAAGGACGTGTTTAAGGATAAAGCAGAAACGAAAACAGGATCTGTTTACAGCAATGCAGTAAAGTCAATGAGGCGACAGCAGGTTGCTAAATGTTTAATGTATTTGGTTTATAGAAAACAAAAGCTTTTAAGCGTATCCAGATGATTATATCCTATTCCCCTCCCAGTACTTCCATCCCACTTAACTATTAACTTTCTTTTCCATTTTTAGTCGCTTTGCCTTTTAAAAAATGGAAAAAGAGACCTAATGGAAATGGAGACCTTATAAAGTTTGTAAAGTTTTGATCAGGACGATTAGATGAAACGATCTAGCCGTGTCCGTCTTTCCGTTCGTCTGTCTTTCTGTCTATCTGTCCATCCGTATGAACGCCTGTTTCTCAGAGTCTATAAGACCTATAACAATTTTAAATCCTCCCCTGACCCCAGTACGAAAATTTAACACAGTTTTTAGCCAATCGGATTTCTTTTTGGCCCACATAATATTTGGATATATCTTGATCTACCTTGTGAGTTTCGTAAAGATTGATTAAGAAAAACGAAAGTTATTCAATATTAAGTAACTAGTTTTGGAGCGTAGGGCGCTATGTCTGTGTGTATGATTGTGTGTATGTGACTTTATGTAGGCAAAGGGCTCTCATTGTCGTGTACACCCGACTACACTTATTTTTCCTATGATTATCCTAGTTATTAAATAATTCGAGTTCCTTAATCTGAGTGTTTAATTATTTATTTACACACGATATTTACATGTGATTGAACATAAGAAATAAAAATATATATACTATATTAGGTATATTCTATATATAGTATATGAATATATATAGTATATATATATAGTATATACTAAATATAGTACATAGTTATTGAATCTACATATTAAGAAATGTTTTAAATGCTTGAAAACTATTTAACTCCCTTACCTTTGAAAAGGAACAAGTAAGAAAGCTGTAGTTGGGTGTACCCGACTACGAGAGCCCCTTTGCCCACATACACTCGAGTACAGCTTTCTTAGTTGTCTTACGCTACAGACTTGATGAAGTTAGAACTACACTCGAGCCTTAGGTAAGGTATATATATATATATATATACTTATTTAGTGGAGAATAAATCTTCTTCAGTTGTATATAAATTTGAAGTGTAATGAATAGGTTATACCAAGATATTGGTAAGTCATTATATTGGATATATGTGAATCGTATAAAAATCACATATACGGGTTAATAAGTCATAAGAATAACTGTAAAGATATCAGCTTTCAGTGCTCAAATAAGTGCCTATTTGTTCGACTTGAGCCATAAATAGCACCTGTTTGAATGCTCGCAGTTGATATTTGCCATTGTTTAAAGCAGCTGAACTGTAATGTATTATTTCATGCATGAGCCTGTTATTATTAGTTATCGGTAAGTAGGCAAGCAGATAGGTTATTTTCTTGGTGAAAGGGAAGGGGTGTTGAGCTAGGCTTAATGCTAATCATATATAATTTGTATTAAATGCGCTTTGAGCGTCAAAAGTCTGCCACAAAAATGTAGTTCGATGTGACGGCGACTCTTTAAGGATTAGCTGCAACAATCGAAGTACTAATGCAAGGGTGTGTGTATGTGTGTAGTAAGAGCAAAGAAGGAAGGAGGAAAAGCAAGAACAAATCGCGATGATGATGACAACAATTTAAAATCCATCAAGAGCACAAAAAGGCCTCATTAAGTCAAGAGGGTGACAAACCGAGAATGGTTTGGGCGTGCGGCACCAGAGGAATCACCACCCTCCCACCACTCTCTATTATTCTGGCCGGGTTCTGGCCCATCAAGTAACCAACAGCACAGTGCACAAAATGTAAGCATAAGACACAATAGTAATTATTGCCCAAATAATTGCAAAGCATTTCAACTCTTGTTATACGAGGACGACAACGACAAGGACCAGAATGCTGGGTACAAGTAGTAGCTATGATGTGGTGTTAGGGATGGTGCTGGTGCTGGTGCTAGGTGGTTCTATGTGCTCGGCTGGTATTATGTACTAAGGGTTGGGGGTAATAG
>JBAMBS010001780.1:0-60965 GCA_037044455.1 Zygothrica quintamaculata
CAACCAATCAAATTTATTTTTGGTACACATCATAATTAGACCATTCTTGATCGATGTTGTGAATCTGGGTAAGATTGATCAAAAATCTCGGAAGTTATAAATCAGCAAAAGTGGCGCTATTGGCCCCGGGGGGTAATGTAGTGCGCGCAAAATAAGAGCTAGAGCAACGAAATTTGGAACGTATATTTGTTATGTTAATTTCCTTCCCTGACCCCCGCAATTCGAAAAAATCGATTTTCAGATACAATTTTAACCGATCAAATTTCTTTTACGCACACATATTAAGTAGAGCATTCTTCATCTAAGTTGTGAATTTCGTTAAAATTGAACAATAAACACGGAAGTTATAAAACAATAAGTACCGCGCTATAGAGCGTGGGGGGTTAAACGGTGCGCGCAATGGCTAAGTACGTGCAGAGCTGTGTGTATGTTTGAGTATGTGTGTGTATGGCTGTATATGTAGGCAAAGGGGCTCTCGTAGTCGGGTACACTCGACTACAGACTTCTTACTTGTTAGCCCCTTTGCCTTTTTGTAAAAAAAGAGCAAAGCGGAGCTATTGGAAATGTGCAAAATCCAAAAGTATGTAACACATAGAAATAATCATCGGAGACCCCATAAAGTATATATATTCTGAATCAGGACGACAAGACGAGTTCATCTAGCCCTGTCCGTCTGTCTGTCTGTCCGTCTGTCCGTCTGTCCGTCTGACCGTCTGTCCGTCTGTCCGTCTGTCCGTCTGTATGAACGCCTGTTTCTCAGAGACTATAAGAGCTAGAGCAACCAAACTTGAAATCTAGATTCGTTATGTTCGTAGGTTATACGAGTTTGTTTTTGATTTTTGAATTTCCTCCCCTGACCCCGCAAATCGAAAAAAACGATTATTAAGCATAATTTTCAACCGATCAAATTTATTTTTGGTACACATCATAATTAGACCATTGATCGATGTTGTAAGTCTGGGAAAGATTGATCAAAAATCTCGGAAGTTATAGATCATCAAAAGTGGCGTTATGGGCCCCGGGGGGGTATAGTAGTGCGCGCAAAATAAGAGCTAGAGCAACGAAATTTGGAACGTAGATTTGTTATGTTTGTACGCTATACAAGTTTGTTTTTGATTTTTGAATTTCCTCCCCTGACCCCCGCAAATCGAAAAAAACGATTATAAGGTACAATTTTTAACCGTTAAGATTTCTTTTCCGCACACATATTAAATAGACCATTCTTCATCTACGTTGTGAGTTTCGTTAAAATTGAACAATAAACACGGAAGTTATACAACAATAAGTACCGCGCTTTAGAGCGTGGGGGGCTAAAAGGCGCGCGCAATGGCTAAGTACGTGCAGAACTGTGTGTATGTATGAGTATGTGTGTGTATGGCTGTATATGTAGGCAAAGGGGCTCTAGTAGTCGGGTACACTCGACTACAGACTTCTTACTTGTTTTTTTTTTAGTTACTTACTGTTCTATCGACAGCTATCGACGATAGTTTTTTTTTGCTATCGTCGATAGTCGATAGTTTATGAAAACTATTAAGAACTATCGATGGCGCTGACTATCGATGGCGCAGACTATCGACAGTTCTACACCTCTACTGCTTATGAGGCGAACGTTGACATTGATGACCTACTGCCGGTCGCAACGACATTAAGCTGAAATGCGGAAAAAGATGCAGAGGAAAAGCGGATAATGATCTCCAAGAAAATAATAGAAGCAGTAGATAATGGATCGGCAACGATTGATATGTAAACGGATCAGTACGTCTACAGAAATTTTGTAGCAGCCATTTATTTTCAAGTGTTTTAGAAATATCATTTGAAGAATCGTATGAGCTTCAAGATATATTACACACATGTAAAAAAATTGTTAAATATTTAAAAAAAGCAAATTTGCAACATCGGTTAAACACAACATTGAAAAACTCTTGCCCTACTCATTGGAATTCAAATTATACAATGCTTAATTCTATAGTGGATAACTGGACAATAGTTAACCAAATATTAGGTGACACTTAGGGAGGTCAAAATCTGATTACCGTTAATATATGTACCTTAAAAATAATATTAATCCCATTTTAAGATTTCGAGAGAATTTTTAAGGAGCTACAAACGTCTAGTGCTCCTTCTCTATGCTTTGTTTTACCCTCTATTGCGAAAATAGATGACCAGGATGGGTCTGATGACCGCCGGGGGCATAATCCAGGGTGCCGCGACCAGAGACTTGCGAATTTCCAGAGGCCTCGTGGCATCGTTGCTACCCCATGGGCTCGGATTATTCCGCTGGATCTAACCTCTTTTCCCTTCCCTCTTTCTCTTCACCAAACCAACCGGCACCTGCCAACACGCCCCGACTCCAGGAGTAACTCCTATAGTTAAGGTAGGCGGCTGGTTCCTCTTCGTTGGCCTTGGAATCCTACAAAATCCCAAATCACCTACTAACCACAACCGCGATCATCCAGGACGAATACGTACCCATGATTGTCTCTCGGGGTACATTCTCGACCCGCTGATCAAATTGCTTGCGGTGAGTGGTGCCTCCATACGGACATAAGCTTCTCCACCAGCCGGCCTTACCTACAAATGTTCCGTAAGGGATCTTGGGCGAGACTGAGTGACCTCGGACACCCAGAACTTTCTACAGTATATTGAGCACAAATTAAGAGAATGTTCAATAGGGCCCGTATATAAGTACAATAGAGATAAAGTTATGTTTAGAGTACCTTTTAAGAAGGTTTGTAAGCAATATGGAAATATTTTGTCACCTTGCTTGTGTTAATCCTTATTAAACAGATGTGCTGCAAGGATGTGGTCTTCGACCCAATATATTTTTGGCAAACGGGTAAGATATTTAATGTCGAAAAATACTCGATCTTTACCATTGCAAGTGTGGTAAAAGTGTTCCTACGGAACATACCAAATGATATTTTTGGGCCCTATGGCAAAAAGGAACTCTTCAAAATCTAAATACTTAATAAAGAGGGGGAGAAGTTAAAACATTTATGTAAAAAACAAGTAAGAAGTCTGTAGTCGAGCGTACCCGACTACGAGAGCCCGTTTGCCTACATATACAGCCATAAACACAGATACTCATACATACACACAGTTCTGCACGTACTTGGCCATTGCGCGCGCCTTTTAGCCCCCAACGCTCTATAGCGCGGTACTTAATGTTGTATAACTTCCGTGTTTATTGTTCAATTTTAACGAAATTCACAACGTAGATGAAAAATGGTCTACTTAATATGTGTGCGAAAAAGAAATTTGCTCGAATGAAAATTGTATCTGAAAACCGATTTTTTCAAATTGCGGGTGTCAGGGAAACAAATTGAAAAATCTAAAACAAACTCGTATAGCGTACGAAAATGATAAATCTACGTTCCAAATTTCGTAGCTCTAGCTTTTATTTTGCGCGCACTACTATACCCCCCCGGGGCCCATAACGCCACTTTTGCTGATCTATAATTTCCGAGATTTTTGATCAATCTTACCCAGATTCACAACATGGATCAAGAGCGGTCTAGTTATGATGTGTGTCAAAAATAAATTTGATCGATTTAAAATTGTGCTTAATAATCGATTTTTTCGACTTTCGGGGGTCAGGGGAGGAAATTGAAAAATCAAAAACAAACTTGTACAGCGTACGAAAATGATAAATCTAGGTTTAAAATTTGGTTGCTCTAGCTCTTATAGTCTCTGAGAAACAGGCGTTCATACGGACGGACGAACGGACAGACGGACGGACAGACAGACAGACGGACGGAAAGACAGACGGACAGGGCTAGATCAACTCGTCTTGTCGTCCTGATTCAGAATATATGTACTTTATGGGGTCTCCGATGATTATTTCTATGTGTTACATACTTTTGGATTTTGCATATTTCCAATAGCTCCGCTTTGCTCTTTTTAGCCTCTTTGCCTTTTTGTAATTAGACCATTCTTGATCAATGTTGTGAATCTGGGTAAGATTGATCAAAAATCTCGGAAGTTATAGATCATCAAAAGTGGGGTTATGGGCCCCGGGGGGGTATACTAGCGCGCGCAAAATAAGAGCTACAGCAACGAAATTTGGCATCTAGATTCGTTACGTTCGTACGCTATACGAGTTTGTTTTTGATTTTTGAATTTCCTCCCCTGACCCCTGCAATTTGAAAAAATCGATTTTCAGATACAATTTTTAGCCGAGCAAATTTCTTTTAAGCACACATATTAAGTAGAGCATATTTCATCTACGTTGTGAATTTCGTTAAAATTGAACAATAAACACGGAAGTTATACAACATTAAGTACCGCGATATAGAGCGTGGTGGGTTAAAAGGTGCGCGCAATGGCTAAGTACGTGCAGAACTGTGTGTATGTATGAGTATGTGTGTGTATGGCTGTATATGTAGGCAAAGGGGCTCTCGTAGTCAGGTACACTCGACTACAGACTTCTTACTTGTTTACAAAAAGGCAAAGGGGTTAACAAACGTGGCTTTACGGCGAGTTCAAACAGTGGCTTCGCAAGGATCCTGCAAGTACTACAAGAGCTTGCCAGTGCAAGATTACAGCTAAGCTCTTCGACATTATACGGCTTCCCTTAAACACAAAAAAGCAATGAATGGATTTACCCAAAAAAACAAACTTACATTTCAGGTAAAACCAATCGAAACTGTACAATAGTCTGTCTTGTCCCTGTACATTGCTAAACACACATCAACAACAAGACGGCGCTCATATCGCACTTAGAAAGGTATAGATTATAAAAAATGTAATAGCTACACACTTTATTCCTCTTCAGCCTCTTATTGGACGAGTCCACTGATATCAGTGTGACAAAGATTCTGGGTAATTACTTTTAAATTTCTACTTTCGTAAAAACATTTATTTTAATATATATTTATTCTTATTTGTTTTTCATTATAATGAGTCTCAAATGGTTTTCAAACCTTTAGGAATTGCTATAAAGCATTATAGAAATTGTAGACAAGAAGTTATTTCGACTTTCTTGTCGTTAGAAAGCATAGAATCTGGAGATGCGATTTCTATTGCAGATTCTAAAAAGAACTTATTACATGGTTGTCATTGGTAACGATAACGGTAGCGTTATGACCGGTTCCAAAAAAAGTGTTAACATGGAGTTGAAAAAGTCAGCTGCGTGTTTACAACTGATTATCCACTCAGTGCAACTGGCAGTTACCAAAGCCTGCCATAAAGTTCTCCCAGAAGACCTACAGTATCTCGTACAGGAGACCTACTCTTGGTTTTCCAATAGCCCAAGTCGTAAGATGCAAAACAGAAAACTATATCAATGATGAGAAGGTACGTAAGTTATGTGTTTACTAACAAAAAGTAATCCAAACAGTGACTGTCTATTTCTAATTAACTATTAAACATTAATATTTGTTAAAATTAATACTAGGAAACAATTTAATACTGCATGACACTTCTATATTTTTTAGCCCCTTTGCCTTTTTGTAAAAAAAGAGCAAAGCGGAGCTATTGGAAATGTGCAAAATCCAAAAGTATGTAACACATAGAAATAATCATCGGAGACCCCATAAATTATATATATTCTGAATCAGGACGACAAGACGAGTTCATCTAGCCCTGTCCGTCTGTCTGTCTGTCCGTCTGTCCGTCTGTCCGTCTGACCGTCTGTCCGTCTGTCCGTCTGTATGAACGCCTGTTTCTCAGAGACTATAAGAGCTAGAGCAACCAAATTTGAAATCTAGATTCGTTATGTTCGTAGGTTATACGAGTTTGTTTTTGATTTTTGAATTTCTTCCGTTATGTTCGTACGCTATACGAGTTTGTTTTTGATTTTTCAATTTCCTCCCCTGACCCCCGCAAATCGAAAAAAACGATTATTAAGCACAATTTTCAACCGATCAAATTTATTTTTGGCACACATCATAATTAGATCATTCTTGATCGATGTTGTGCATCTGGGTAAGATTGATCAAAAATATCGGAAGTTATACATCATCAAAAGTGGCGTTATGGGCCCCGGGGGGGGTATAGTAGCGCGCGCAAAATAAGAGCTACAGCAACAAAATTTGGAACGTAGATTTGTTATGTTCGTACGCTGTACAAGTTTGTTTTTGATTTTTCAATTTCCTCCCCTGACCCCCGAAAGTCGAAAAAATCGATTATTAAGCACAATTTTAAACCGATCAAATTTATTTTTGGCACACATCATAATTAGACTACTCTTGATCGATGTTGTGAATCTGGGTAAGATTGATCAAAAATCTCGGAAGTTATACATCAACAAAAGTGGTGTTATGGGCCCCGGGGGGGTATAGTAGCGCGCGCAAAATAAGAGCTACAGCAACAAAATTTGGAACGTAGATTTGTTATGTTCGTACGCTATACAAGTTTGTTTTTGATTTTTAAATTTCCTCCCCTGACCCCCGCAAATCGAAAAAAACGATTATAAGGTACAATTTTTAGCCGATAAGATTTCTTTTTCGCACACATATTAAGTAGATCATTCTTCATCTACGTTGTGAGTTTCGTTAAAATTGAACGAAAAACACGGAAGTTATACAACATGAAGTACCGCGCTATAGAGCGTGGGGGGCTAAAAGGCGCGCGCAATGGCCAAGTACGTGCAGAACTGTGTGTATGTATGAGTATGTGTGTATGGCTGTATATGTAGGCAAAGGGGCACTCGTAGTCGGGTACACTCGACTACAGACTTCTTACTTGTTTGCTAATACATTGATTATTCACTAATCAAACTATAAATACCAAGGGTGTCGGACACACGCTGGCTATCAATAGAAGCAGCAGTGACTAGAATTGTGGACCAATGGATGGAGCTAAAGCTGGATTTTGAGCTAGCTGCAACATCGGAAAGATGCCGCAAGGCTTGCAACCTAGAGTAATTTTACTCTGAGGATGCAAATATCCTTTACTTGAAGTTTTTGGTGCCCATTCTGACAGACATGCAACATGTAAATAAGTCATTTCAGAGCTCAAATTTAAATACAACTAAGTTGCTGGCGGACCTAGTCCTAAGCATTAAAGCGCTCAAGGCTAAGATCATACCAAATAATATTGACGTTGATATTGTATTTAGCCACGCTATAGTGCCAGGTTTGTAATTGAGTTTTGCTTTTGACGAGAAGTTGAAAAATTGCAACGCCTAGTCCAGAGAAGAAGAAATCCGCACGACATGCATGGATAGGTAATATTGTGTTTGGAAATGTAATATGTTTTACTTAATAATATAGAAATTATATACTTTTAAATGAATTAAGAATGTAAAAATATAGACAACGTAATTAATCAGATCGAAAAGATGCGAATTGTGGAATGGGAAAACACAGAGGAAAACAAGTTTTGGACCGAGGTGGTAAGTTTTAAGGACGCTGGAAATAATTGTCCATTTGAAGGCTTAGGGAAGCTCGCGTTGAAGTTACTGACATTACCATGGTCCAACGCGGAGGTTGAGTGGATATTTAGGAAACAAAGAGAAGTCTGTCCGTCCGTCCGTCCGTCCGACCGTCCGTCCGCATGAACGCCTGTTTCTCAGAGACTATAAGAGCTAGAGCAACCAAATTTTAAACCTAGATTTATCATTTTCGTACGCTGTACAAGTTTGTTTTTGATTTTTCAATTTTCTCCCCTGACCCCCATAATTTGAAAAATCGATTATAAGGTACAGCTTTTAACCGATTAAATTTCTTTTTCGCACACATATTAAGTAGACCATTCTTCATCTATGTTGTAAATTTCGTTAAAATTGAACAATAAACACGGAAGTTATACAACATTAAGTACCGCGATATAGAGCGAGGGGGGCTAAAAGGTGCACGCAATAGCTAAGTACGTGCAGAACTGTGTGTATATATGAGTATGTGTGTGTATGGCTGTATATGTTGGCAAAGGGGCTCTCGATGGTTTGCCACTATCGACACGCTATCGATAGCGGCGGGCACTCTCGATAGTGGTCGATATTTTGGCTTCTCGATCTCTCCGTTAAAAGTGTGAACGAAAGAAAATTGCGCGGATTTGTGACATAGTTATAAAAATTATTTTACAAATAATTAATAACATAATGGATCGTTTTCTTCAAATAGGTAAGATATTGCTATTTTGTTGTTATATTGTTATTTTGTATTATAAAGTTAAAAGCAAAATTATGTGTGACAATAACAGAAGTGCTACGTGAAGATGCCATTGCTGCTATTACGTTTTGTTGTGAAATACATACGCATACATACATACATGCGTTTCTTTTTCATATTAATGTACTTGTATCTAAATAAAAATTATAAAAGTATACATTTAAATTAAGGAAAACGCCGAACATCCCTAACGTCCAATACATTATCGACAATTAGATATGCGAGTGCAGCAGCACTGACAGTGAAGATGTTGCAACAGAGCAATCAGAACGCAAAAGAAATTAGAAAATTTCACGCGTATGGAAAACGTGTGGAAAAGAGTATAAAACTAGCGGGAATACATCAAACTTACGAGATCATTTGAAAGGATTTCACCCGACATTGGATACTCAAGCATCGGGTAAGAGTACCCGTGAGACAGATGCTGAGAAGTACCATTTCCCATCCACAAGTAGCAGCTCTAGATCGAGTATGCAATCTGTAGCTTCTTATTTTAAGAGAGCCATATTGTACGATTCAAACTCAAAGCGCAAAAATGATATTGACCGAGCATTAACCGAAATGATCGCTGAGGATGTGCAACCTTACAGCATTGTGGAAAATAAAGGATTTGTAAAGTACTCACAGGTATTATTATTAACAATGACTCCGTGACCATCTCCGCTACATGTAACTTACTCTTTACATCTTATATTTACATTTATTATAAGCACAGGTATTATATCCGAGATACAAATTGCCGAGCAAAACACATCTAAGGGATGTACTAATGATGAACATGTATAAGGTAACCTCCGGAAAGCTGGCAATTATTTTAGAATAAACTTCAAACGTTGCCATTACATGCGACTTATGGACATCATGCGCCAACTCAAGTTTTTTAACGGTGACAGTTCATTTTGTCCACGACTATGCTTTGAACACAGCATCATTAGCCACCAAAAAACTTTTGGATGCTACTACCCATTCGGAAAATAATATTGCAAATACATTGCAAGAAATATTAGCGCAGTGGAACGTCCTTGAAAAAACAGTTTGCATTGTTACAGACAATGCCGCATCAATGCTCAAGGCGTGTGATATTCTGAAAATAAGAAATCTCCCCTGCTTCGCCCATACTATCAAACTGGTGGTCCAAGATGGACTGAAAACGGAAGATGATGAGGGACTACGAGAGTTGTTCGCAAAGTGCAAAAGAATTGTACGCTATAGCAGACGAAAAATTTAAAAACGCCCAAGAAAGCTTCCCATATACGTTGCTCCAAGAAATGCCTACAAGGTGGAATAGCTTTTTTTTATGATTCAACAAATTTCGGCAACGAATGATGCTATTAATAATGTATTGTTATCAACAACAAACGCACCATTCCCTTTAACTGCGGAGGAAATACAAATATTAAAAGAAATAGAACAAATACTTGCGATCTTTAAAGAAGCAAGTCAAAATGTTTCGGGTGGAACGTATGTTACCATTTCCTTAATAATACCCACGGCATACATTTTGTGCCGAAAATTAGAACGCATTATCCCAGACTTGGAGACTGTAGAGGGAAAAACTATTATAAATAAATTGTTGGGCGCAATAAGAAAACGCCTGGATATATACGAAACGAGGCAACTTCTAAGAATAGCAACCCTTATTGATCCACGCTTTAAAACAAATGGATTCCAGAGCCCTAAAAATACGGAGCAAGCATGTGACTATTTGGATAGTGAGCTGATCACGTTGGCAATGTGCAAAAAATCACCTAACAAAACGAATATTTCAACTGTGGAGGAAAACAGCGACAATAAGTCATTTTTTGATTTAATTCTAAATAATCAAGATGCTAATCAAACTGATTCCATTGTTATGAGACAGAAGTATATGGATAGGGCGTTGGTTAATCAGAGAATGGATACCTTATTATGGATGAAGGTAAATTTATATAGCTAAGTAAATACGATCAAACATAATCAACATATTAAATAAATTTCAAGATGAACCACAACGACTTTTCCGCGTTGAAAATCTTTGTATGCCCACAACCTCTGTAGAGTCGGAGAGGGTCTTCAGCAAAGCCGGACAAATTATTTCAAATAGGCGTACAAGGCTTAAAGACGAAAATGTTAATGTCTTGCTTTTTCTTAACCAAAATTATTGGTTGAAATAATTATATAAATAGCAGTTAAAGTAAGTCTAAAAAACACAAAATCAAATGTCATACTTTTATACTTTAAATAAATATGGACTATTACAAAAACTAATTAAATTATTTTTTTTTAGTTTACTTACAGCACTATCGACAGCTATCGACGATAGTTTTTTTTTGCTATCGTCGATAGTCGATAGTTTATGAAAACTATTAAGAACTATCGATGGCGATGACTATCGATGGCACAGACTATCGATAGTTCTACACCTCTACTGCTTATGAGGCGAACGTTGACATTGATGACCTACTGCCGGTCACAACGACATTAAGCCGAAATGCGGAAAAAGATGCAGAGGAAAAGCGGACAATGATCTCCAAGAAAATAATAGAAGCAGTAGATAATGGATCGGCAACGATTGATATGTAAACGGATCAGTACGTCTACAGAAATTTTGTAGCAGCCATTTATTTTCAAGTGTTTTAGAAATATCATTTGAAGAATCGTATGAGCTTCAAGAAATATTACACACATGTAAAAAAATTGTTAAATATTTAAAAAAAGCAAATTTGCAACATCGGTTAAACACAACATTGAAAAACTCTTGCCCTACTCGTTGGAATTCAAATTATACAATGCTTAATTCTATAGTGGATAACTGGACAATAGTTAACCAAATATTAGGTGACACTTAGGGAGGTCAAAATCTGATTACCGTTAATATATGTACCTTAAAAATAATATTAATCCTATTTTAAGATTTCGAGAGGATTTTTAAGGAGCTACAAACGTCTAGTGCTCCTTCTCTGCCGCGACCAGAGACTTGCGAATTTCCAGAGGCCTCGTGGCATCGTTGCTACCCCATGGACTCGGATTATTCCGCTGGATCTAACCTCTTTTCCCTTCCCTCTTTCTCTTCACCAAACCAACCGGCACCTGCCAACACGCCCGACTCCAGGAGTAACTCCTATAGTTAGGGTAGGCGGCTGGTTCCTCTTGGTTGTCCTTGGAAACCTACAAAATCCCAAATCACCTTCTAACCACAACCGTGATCATCCAGGACGAATACGTACCCATGATTGTCTCTTAAGGTACATTCTCGACCCGCTGATCAAATTGCTTGCGGTGAGTGGTGCCTCCATACGGCAATGTGCAAAAAATCACCTAACAAAACGGATATTTCAACTGTGGAGAAAAACAGCGACAATAAGTCATTTTTTGATTTAATTCTAAATAATCAAGATGCTAATCAAACTGATTCCATTGTTATGAGACAGAAGTATATGGATAGGGCGTTGGTTAATCAGAGAATGGATCCCTTATTATGGATGAAGGTAAATTTATATAGCTAAGTAAATACGATCAAACATAATCAACATATTAAATTTCAAGATGAACCACAACGACTTTTCCGCGTTGAAAATCTTTGTATACCCACAACCTCTGTAGAGTCGGAGAGGGTCTTCAGCAAAGCCGGACAAATTATTTCAAATAGGCGTACAAGGCTTAAAGACGAAAATGTTAATGTCTTGCTTTTTCTTAACCAAAATTATTGGTTGAAATAATTATATAAATAGCAGTTAAAGTAAGTCTAAAAAACACAAAAGCAAATTTCATACTTTTATACTTTAAATAAATATGGACTATTACAAAAACTAATTAAATTATTTTTTTTTAGTTTACTTACTGCACTATCGACAGCTATCGACGATAGTTTTTTTTTGCTATCGCCGATAGTCGATAGTTTATGAAAACTATTAAGAACTATCGATGGCGATGACTATCGATGGCACAGACTATCGATAGTTCTACACCTCTACTGCTTATGAGGCGAACGTTGACATTGATGACCTACTGCCGGTCGCAACGACATTAAGCCGAAATGCGGAAAAAGATGCAGAGGAAAAGCGGACAATGATCTCCAAGAAAATAATAGAAGCAGTAGATAATGGATCGGCAACGATTGATATGTAAACGGATCAGTACGTCTACAGAAATTTTGTAGCAGCCATTTATTTTCAAGTGTTTTAGAAATATCATTTGAAGAATCGTATGAGCTTCAAGAAATATTACACACATGTAAAAAAATTGTTAAATATTTAAAAAAAGCAAATTTGCAACATCGGTTAAACACAACATTGAAAAACTCTTGCCCTACTCGTTGGAATTCAAATTATACAATGCTTAATTCTATAGTGGATAACTGGACAATAGTTAACCAAATATTAGGTGACACTTAGGGAGGTCAAAATCTGATTACCGTTAATATATGTACCTTAAAAATAATATTAATCCTATTTTAAGATTTCGAGAGGATTTTTAAGGAGCTACAAACGTCTAGTGCTCCTTCTCTGCCGCGACCAGAGACTTGCGAATTTCCAGAGGCCTCGTGGCATCGTTGCTACCCCATGGACTCGGATTATTCCGCTGGATCTAACCTCTTTTCCCTTCCCTCTTTCTCTTCACCAAACCAACCGGCACCTGCCAACACGCCCGACTCCAGGAGTAACTCCTATAGTTAGGGTAGGCGGCTGGTTCCTCTTGGTTGTCCTTGGAAACCTACAAAATCCCAAATCACCTTCTAACCACAACCGTGATCATCCAGGACGAATACGTACCCATGATTGTCTCTTAAGGTACATTCTCGACCCGCTGATCAAATTGCTTGCGGTGAGTGGTGCCTCCATACGGACATAAGCTTCTCCACCAGCCGGCCTTACCTACAAATGTTCCGTAAGGGATCTTGGGCGAGACTGAGTGACCTCGGACACCCAGAACTTTCTACAGTAAATTGAGCACAAATTAAGAGAATGTCTAATAGGGCCCGTATATAAGTACAATAGAGAAAAAGTTATGTTTAGAGTACCTTTTAAGAAGGTTTGTAAGCAATATGGAAATATTTTGTCACCTTGCTTGTGTTAATCCTTATTAAACAGATGTGCTGCAAGGATGTGGTCTTCGACGCGCTATAGATGACCCAATATATATTTAGCAAACGGGTAAGATATTTAATGTCGAAAAATACTCGATCTTTACCATTGTGGTAAAAGTGTTCCTACGGAACATACCAAATGATATTTTTGGGCCCTATGGCAAAAAGGAACTCTTCAACATATACAGCCATAAACACACATACTCATACATACACTCAGTTCTGCACGTACTTAGCCAGTGCGCGCACCTTTTAGCCCCCCACGCTCTATAGCGCGGTACTTAATGTTGCATAACTTCCGTGTTTATTGTTCCATTTTAACGAAATTCACAACGTAGATGAAAAATGGTCTACTTAATATGTGTGCGTAAAAAATTTTATCGGTTGAAAATTGTATCTGAAAATCGATTTTTTCAAATTGCGGGAATCAAGGAAGGAAATTGAAAAATCTAAAACAAACTCGTATAGCGTACGAACATAACAAATATACGTTCCAAATTTCGTTTGTGTACCAAAAATAAATTTGATCGGTTGAACATTGTGCTGAATAATCGTTTTTTTCGAATTGCGGTGGTCAGGGGAGGTAATTAAAAAATGCAAAACAAACTCATATAGCGACGAACATAACAAATCTACGATCCAAATTTCGTTGCTTTAGCTCTTATTTTCCGCGCACTACTATACCCCCCCGGTGCCCATAACACCACTTTTTCTGATCTATAACTTCCGAGATTTTTGATCAATCTTACCCAGATTCACAACATCGATCAAGAATGATCTAATTATGATGTGTACCAAAAATAAATTTGATCGGTTGAAAATTGTGCTTAAAAATCGTTTTTTTCGATTTGCGGTGGTCAGGGGAGGAAATTCAAAAATCAAAAACAAAACTCGTATAACCTACGAACATAACGAATCTAGATTTCAAGTTTGGTTGCTCTAGCTCTTATAGTCTCTAAGAAACAGGCGTTCATACAAAAAGGCAAAGGGGCTAAAAAGAGCAAAGCGGAGCTATTGGAAATATGCAAAATCCAAAAGTATGTAACACATAGAAATAATCATCGGAGACCCCATAAAGTACATATATTCTGAATCAGGACGACAAGACGAGTTGATCTAGCCCTGTCCGTCTGTCTGTCCGTCCGTCTGTCTGTCCGTCCGTCCGTCTGTCCGTTCGTCCGTCCGTATGAACGCCTGTTTCTCAGAGACTATAAGAGCTAGAGCAACCAAATTTTAAACCTAGATTTATCATTTTCGTACGCTGTACAAGTTTATTTTTGATTTTTCAATTTCCCCCCCTGACCCCCGCAATTCGAAAAAAACGATTATTAAGCACAATTTTCAACCGATCAAATTTATTTTTGGTACGCATCATAATTAGACCATTCTTGATCGATGTTGTGAATCTACGTAAAATTGATCAAAAATCTCGGAAGTTATACATCATCAAAAGTGGCGTTATGGGCCACGGGGGGATATAGTAGTGCGCGCAAAATAAGAGCTAAAGCAACGAAATTTGGATCGTAGATTTGTTATGTTCGTACGCTATACGAGTTTGTTTTGGATTTTTCAATTTCTTCCCCTGACCCCCGCAATTCGAAAAAAAACGATTATTAAGCACAATTTTCAACCGATCAAATTTATTTTTGGTACGCATCATAATTAGACCATTCTTGATCGATGTTGTGAATCTAGGTAAAATTGATAAAAAATCTCGGAAGTTATACATCATCAAAAGTGGCGTTATGGGCCACGGGGGGATATAGTAGTGCGCGCAAAATAAGAGCTAAAGCAACGAAATTTGGATCGTAGATTTGTTATGTTCGTATGCTATACGAGTTTGTTTTGGATTTTTCAATTTCCTCCCCTGACCACCGCAATTCGAAAAAATCGATTATTAAGCACAATTGTCAACCGATCAAATTTAGTTTTGGCACACATCATAATTAGACCATTCTTGATCGATGTTGTTAATCTGGGTAAGATTGTTCAAAAATCTCGGAAGTTATACATAATCAAATGTGGTGATATGGGCCCCTGGGGATATAGTAGTGCGCGCAAAATAAGAGCTAGAGCAACGAAATTTGGAACGTAGATTTGTTATGTTCGTATGCTATACGAGTTTGTTTTGGATTTTTCAATTTCCTCCCCTGACCACCGCAATTCGAAAAAAAACGATTATTAAGCACAATTTTTAACCGATCAAATTTCTTTTGCGCACACATATTAAGTAGACCATTTGTCAGTTACGTTGTGAATTTCGTTAAAATTTAATAATAAACACGGAAGTTATACAACATTAAGTACTGCGATATAGAGCTTGGCGGGCTTAAAGGTGCGCGCAATAACTAAGTACGTGCAGAACTGTGTGTCGTATGAGTATGTGTGTTTATGGCTGTATATGTAGGCAAAGGGGCTCTCGTACTCGGATACACCCTGACTACAGACTTCTTACTTGTTACAAAATGGCAAAGGGGCTAGAAAGCTCATATACGAGAACTTATAAACAACCAAGTGATCAACAAACATGCAAGTGAAGTGAAAGAAAAAGCAAAAAAAAAAAAAACCATAAAACAAAAAGCTCACATTTTAAAGCTAAGACACAAAGCGAATAATCAACAAAGACACAAACCAAGTAATCAACAAAGACACAAGCCGAGTGATCAACAAAGACACAAGCCGAGCGATCAACAAAGACACAAGCCGAGTGATCAACAAAGACACAAGCCGAGTGATCAACAAAGACACAAACCGAGTGATTAACAAAGACACAAACCGAGTGATCAACAATTACACACACCAAGCAATCAACAAAAACACAAACCAAGTAATCAACGGATACACCAACCAATCTAAATACACCAACCAAGCCAAATAAACAGCAAATACACAAACCAACTTATCAACATACAAATTGTTACAACTTCATTATGGCAGTAACAACACCAGTGGCGATACAACTCTCGGACTTCAACATGATCCAAATCGAACGGCAAATACAAGCTGTAGAGTGCTTTCAAGGCGACCCGAACACCTTGTATACCTTCATCAGCCGTATAGACTTTATCCAAGCCTTATACCAAACAATGGATGAAAGACAAAAGCTAATCATTTTCGGCCATATTGAGAGAAACATCAGCGGAGACGTTATTCGTTAAGGACCCAACTCATCCTCAACTATAAACCGCAAACACCGAATCACCAATTGTTGGAGAGCTTCAGAAATACGCAGTACCGAGGCAGCATTCGTGAATTCTTGGAGGAAGCGGAAAAAAGGCGCCAAATGCTAAGTACTAAATTACATTTAGAGAATGTAGAATCAGTGTCAGTATTATATAAGAGATTAATACAATCTAGTATAGAAAATCTAGTCCAAAAATTACCTACCAACATTTATCTCAGGATAGTTAATTGTAATATCCCAAATTCAAAAACCCTCATTAATATATTACAAGAAAAGGGCTTGTACGAACCTCCAAACAGGCAGAACAATCAAATCAAATCCCTAAATACCGTCCCCACAAAGCAGCTAGACAATCACAATAAATCAACAACACCATTCCAACCAACATATCAACCTCACTATCCACCAACCTCTCACATACAACCACATATACCACCCCAACCCAGCCATGCTGGCATACCTACCAGCTTTCCACCAAGAGGCAATATGACGGTCAATAATTCCTTTAAGAGACAAAGGCCATCAGACAGCGGGCAGTCTAAAATGAGTATCGACGATATGAGGTACCAAGACATAACATCAGTTGCGCCCGAATATCAACATAGCCCCAATTCTTATTTATACACCTATTATCTAGAGAATCCTCAGGCAAACCCATATCATTACGAACAGTACGGAACGGTAAACCAAACCCAGGACATTACTGACACAAATCAGACTAACAATGAGAACCTAGAAACGACAGAAAACGAACAAGCAGAAAATTTCTCAGTTAACGGCATCGGATCAAGTCAGTACATATTAATTAAACATAACAACAAGAGCTTACGATGTCTCATCGACACTGGCTCAACAGTTAATATGTTAACCCATAACATTTTTGAAACAGCTGTTCAGGAAACAAACTATATAGTCCATACCAGCAACGGTCCACTCACAATAAACAAACATACAAAACTGCCACCCAATAATTATTTCCCCATTGCGCACGAATTTTTGATTCACCCCTTTTCAGACAGGTACGATGTACTGATTGGTAGCAAATTGTTGTCTGAAGCCAATGCAATATTAAATTACGAAAAAGGAGTGGTTAATCTCTTCAATAAAACATACAAACTAATTAACACAAACTATATAACTGAACATAGCCACAGCCAGGAGAATAATGTCGCTGATGCTCTATCCAGAGTGTCCATAGAACAAGTTTTTTTTGGCGAATCCACGCAACATAGCGCAGATATAGTAGCAATTTAATTAGCTTGTCAGAGAAACCAGTTAACTGTCATAAGAGACAAATTATATTTCTAAAGGGCCCTCCTAGGATTCAGGCGGAATCATATTTTAAGAAAAAAACAAGTAAGAAGTCTGTAGTCGAGTGTACCCGACTACGAGAGCCCCTTTGCCTACATATACAGCCATACACACACATACTCATACATACACACAGTTCTGCACGTACTTCGCCATTGCGCGCACCTTTTAGCCCCCACGCTCCATAGCGCGGTACTTAATGTTGTATAACTTCCGTGTTTATTCGTTCAATTTTAACGAAACTCACAACGTAGATGAAGAATGGTCTACTTAATATGTGTGCGAAAAAAAAATCTTATCGGCTAAAAATTGTACCTGATAATCGTTTTTTTCGATTTGCGGGGGTCAGGGGAGGAAATTTAAAAATTAAAAACAAACTCGTATAGCGTACGAACATAACGAATCTACGTTCCAAATTTCGTTGCTCTAGCTCTTATTTTGCGCGCGCTACTATACCCCCCCCGGGGCCCAAAACGCCACTTTTGATGATCTATAACTTCCGAGATTTTTGACCAATCTTACCCAGATTTACAACATCGATCAAGAATGGTCTAATTATGATGTGTGCCAAAAATAAATTTGATCGGTTGAAAATTGTGCTTAATAATCGTTTTTTTCGATTTGCGGGGGTCAGGGGAGGAAATTCAAAAATCAAAAACAAACTCGTATAGCGTACGAACATAACAAATCTACGTTCCAAATTTCGTTGCTCTAGCTCTTATTTTGCGCGCGCTACTATACCCCCCCCGGGGCCCATAAAGCCACTTTTGATGATCTATAACTTCCGAGATTTTTGACCAATCTTACCCAGATTTACAACATCGATCAAGAATGGTCTAAATATGATGTGTGCCAAAAATAAATTTGATCGGTTGAAAATTGTGCTTAATAATCGTTTTTTTCGATTTGCGGGGGTCAGGGGAGGAAATTCAAAAATCAAAAACAAACTCGTATAACCTACGAACATAGCGAATCTAGATTTCAAGTTTGGTTGCTCTAGCTCTTATAGTCTCTGAGAAACAGGCGTTCATACAGACGGACAGACGGACAGACGGACAGACGGACAGACGGACAGACAGACAGACGGACAGGGCTAGATGAACTCGTCTTGTCGTCCTGATTCAGAATATATATACTTTATGGGGTCTCCGATGATTATTTCTATGTGTTACATACTTTTGGATTTTGCACATTTCCAATAGCTCCGCTTTGCTCTTTTTTTACAAAAAGGCAAACGGGCTAAAAATTATAACCATTTTTAGCCCCTTTGCCTTTTTGTAAAAAAAGAGCAAAGCGGAGCTATTGGAAATGTGCAAAATCCAAAAGTATGTAACACATAGAAATAATCATCGGAGACCCCATAAAGTATATATATTCTGAATCAGGACGACAAGACGAGTTCATCTAGCCCTGTCCGTCTGTCTGTCTGTCCGTCTGTCCGTCTGTATGAACGCCTGTTTCTCAGAGACTATAAGAGCTAGAGCAACCAAACTTGAAATCTAGATTCGTTATGTTCGTAGGTTATACGAGTTTGTTTTTGATTTTTCAATTTCCTCCCCTGACCCCCGCAAATCGAAAAAAACGATTATTAAGCACAATTTTCAACCGATCAAATTTATTTTTGGCACACATCATAATTAGACCATTCTTGATCGATGTTGTGAATCTGGATAAGATTGATCTAAAATCTCGGAAGTTATAGATCATCAAAAGTGGCGTTATGGGCCCCGGTGGGGTATAGTAGCGCGCGCAAAATAAGAGCTACAGCAACGAAATTTGGCATCGAGATTCGTTATGTTCGTACGCTATACAAGTTTGTTTTTGATTTTTAAAATTCCTCCCCTGACCCCCGCAAATCGAAAAAAACGATTATAAGGTACAATTTTTAGCCGATAAGATTTTTTTTTCGCACACATATTAAGTAGACCATTCTTCATCTACGTTGTGAGTTTCGTTAAAATTGAACGAAAAACACGGAAGTTATACAACAATAAGTACCGCGCTATAGAGCGTGGGGGGCTAAAAGGCGCGCGCAATGGCCAAGTACGTGCAGAACTGTGTGTATGTATGAGTATGTGTGTATGGCTGTATATGTAGGTAAAGGGGCTCTCGTAGTCGGGTACACTCGACTACAGACTTCTTACTTGTTTACAATAAAATAACAAGGGAGTCAACGAAAGCGTACTTGCTTAATCACTTCTGTTCGCATTTTAGCGCTCTATATATAGATAGTGATGCAGACTTCGAAACGATCCAAAACGCCTACAAAAAAATCATGAATTCGAAGTACACTAAAATTGTCCGCAGCTTGATTCTACTAAAAAATATTCCCTCGTACGCCAAATTCAAAGAACTCGTGCTAATAACACATGAGAAGCTACTACACCCTGGCATACAAAAAACCAACATATTATTTGGAGAAACGTACTATTTTCCAAATAGCCAACTCCTTATACAAAACATCATCAATGAATGCAACATATGCAACCTAGCCAAAACCGAACATAGAAATACTAAAATGCCCATGAAAATTACACCAAAACCGAATCTTTGCCCCGATAAGTTTGTAGCAGATATTTGCTCATTCGAAGGTAAACACTACCTAAGCTGTATAGACACCTACTCCAAATTCGCAACTTGCGAAAAATTACAAACAAAAGACTGGCTAGAATGCAAAAATGCACTTATGCGTATTTTCAATCAATTAGGGAAACGAAGTTGCTAAAAGCAGACAGAGACGGTGCATTTTCTAGCTTAGCTCTTAAACGATGGCTTGATAGCGAGGAGGTAGAACTGCAGCTTAATACAACCAAAACAGGAGTAGCAGACATAGAAAGACTACACAAGACAATAAATGAGAAAATACGAATAATAGAGACAGCCGACGACGATGAAGCAAAATTAAGCAAAATGGAAACAATATTATACATCTACAATCACAAAACCAGAAACGACATAACTGGACAAACTCCCGCACACATTTTCCTTTACGCCGGTCAACCAAACTTAGACACACAAAAGGACAAAGAAAAACGAATCAACGATATTAACAAAAACAGGCAAGAATACGAAATAGATACTAGATACAGAAAAGGACCGCTACAAAAGGGGAAATTAATAAATCCATTCAAACCAACAAAAAATGTCGAAAAATCTGATGAAGACCACTTCAAAATTACTAACAGGAATAGGGAAACACATTATTACAAAACACAATTTAAACAAGTAAGAAGTCTGTAGTCGAGTGTACCCGACTACGAGAGCCCCTTTGCCTACATATACAGCCATACACACATACTCATACATACACACAGTTCTGCACGTACTTGGCCATTGCGCGCGCCTTTTAGCCCCCCACGCTCTATAGCGCGGTACTTATTGTTGTATAACTTCCGGGGGTCAGGGGAGGAAATTCAAAAATCAAAAACAAACTCGTATAGCGTACGAACATAACGAATCTAGATGTCAAATTTTGTTGCTGTAGCTCTTATTTTGCGCGCGCTACTATACCCCCCCGGGGCCCATAACGCCACTTTTGATAATCTATAACTTCCGATATTTTTGATCAATCTTACCCAGATTCACAACATCGATCAAGAATGATCTAATTATGATGTGTGCCAAAAATAAATTTGATCGGTTGAAAATTGTGCTTAATAATCGTTTTTTTCGATTTGCGGGGGTCAGGGGACGAAATTGAAAAATCAAAAACAAACTCGTATAGCGTACGAACATAACGAATCTAGATGTCAAATTTCGTTGCTGTAGCTCTTATTTTGCGTGCGCTACTATACCCCCCCGGGGCCCATAACGCCACTTTTGATGATCTATAACTTCCGATATTTTTGATCAATCTTACCCAGATTCACAACATCGATCAAGAATGATCTAATTATGATGTGTGCCAAAAATAAATTTGATCGGTTGAAAATTGTGCTTAATAATCGTTTTTTTTCGATTTGCGGGGGTCATGGGAGGAAATTCTAAAATCAAAAACAAACTCGTATTAGCTACGAACATAACGAATCTAGATTTCAAGTTTGGTTGCTCTAGCTCTTATAGTCTCTGAGAAACAGGCGTTCATACAGACGGACAGACGGACAGGGCTAGATGAACTCGTCTTGTCGTCCTGATTCAGAATATATATACTTTATGGGGTCTCCGATGATTATTTCTATGTGTTACATACTTTTGGATTTTGCACATTTCCAATAGCTCCGCTTTGCTCTTTTTTTACAAAAAGGCAAAGGGGCTAAAAACAGAAAAAGATTAATCAAGTCCCAATACCACAGGCTTCAACATAATACTCATTCTTTACCCTATTGCCAAACCTTAGCAGAAGCATAAGCTTCCTTTTTAAGGGGAGGGAAGTAGCATATAATACTAAAATATTACATAGCATCTTATACTGTACAATTATCATATTACATATTATCTTATACTGCACAATTAACATAGCAATAACATATTACATACAAATACCACATACAGAATACATAAATAACATTTACACAGTACACTATACAAATAAGAATGTAACTTATACACAGAAGAAAGTACCGCATATACAATACATAAATAACATATTATATATAAGCATGTAACATATACGTAGAAGAAAGTACCGCATACACTAATACATAGATAATAAGTACATAATAGAAATATAGAAATAATCCCGGTACAAGCGCTTAGCAACTAAGTTTCAAATTGTAAAAAGTTAGTTTTAAGCTGGTAAGCAAATAAAGCGAACGCACTTAGCTCCCCGTGTTTTTAAGTTCCTTTATATCAGCGTTAACCTAAAGTCACATCAAGGACCCGGTTATTTATTCGACTCAGTTATAAAGTAAAAAGTATTAAGTTACTTAATTATATATGTATATATATTAGGTTGTTTGGTAATGACATACCGGTTTCTTTATTGAGTTTTGACGATTATTTTAACATAGTTACCATTGTCGATTTAAGTGCTATATGTACCGTTGTCTTCGATTATTTGCTGCCATTTTGATGGTAATTTGTATATGCCTCTTCTGAAGAAGTCTTTGTCTCTATTGGCAAAAAACTTGGCAATTCGATTTTCACAAGCCTCCTTTAAACTCAATTTCTGCCCATCGAAAAAATTTTGCATGGCCAAAAACAGATGGTAATCGCTTGGGGCAATGGTCAGACTATAAGGTGGATGCATTAAAACTTCCCAACCAAGCTCCCGTAGCTTGTGACGAGTCACCAAAGATGTATGGGGCCTGGCGTTGTCGTGCTGGAACACAATGCCCTTACGATTCAATATGGCTGGCCGCTTCTGTTCAAGTGCAATCTCCAATCGCTCCAGTTGTTGACAGTAGAGGTCAGAATTGATGGCTTGGCCATAAGACAGCACTTCATAATGGATAATTCCTCTGATATCCCACCATACACTCAGCAAAACCTTCCGAGTCAATCCTGGCTTTGCCACCGTTTGAGCCGACTCACCGTGCCTCGACCAGGATCTTTTACGCTTGGTGTTGTCATATGTGATCCATTTTTCATCGCCAGTGACCAACCGATCCAGAAATGAGTCGAGTTTATTACGGTGCATTAGATATTCGCAGATTGAGACACGGTCCAAAAGATTCTTTTGAGATAACTCATGAGGCACCTATACATCGAGCTTTTTTTTTTTTTTATCAACTTTTTCGACTTCAAATGCCTATGGATGATTTCCGTTGCGATGCTTCTAATAGTCACATGACGATCTCGATCCACTATTTCCATGATTTTATCCGTATCAACGGTCACTGGTCGTCCGGCGGGCTTGGGTGTTTCGGTGACAAAATTACCACTTCGGAATCGCCTGAACCACTGTTCTGCAGTTTGAACCAATAGTTTGTTGTCTCCTAAAACAGAAATAGTCTGTCTGCGAGATTTCGCAGCAGTTTTTCCTTGTGCGAAATAAAATTTCGAAATTGCGCGAATTTAAGCGTTTGTGAACTCCATTTCGATCGATTGTAATTTTTAAGCGCGGAAAGTGATTGAAACAAACTATACGTCATTTAAAAGGTGCTGCCATGACCTATCCAACGATATGCAGCGTTGCCAGATACGATTCCATGTGACTTCACAAGCGAAGCGCGAAATTTGAATGCAAAAACCGGTATGTCATTACCAAACAATATAATATATACACTGCTTACAGCGAGGTGTGCAAAACCTACTCATAGTACGTATCTCATCTCTGCGTATAGTTTCGGGATGAAACTTCCAAAAATTACATCCAACGTGTTTCATTTGTTCGCATTTGACACATGTTACCGTTACTTTTTCTCGGAATTTGAGCATTCCCATGAATTTGGAACTAAAATAGTATAGGCAAATTGTATGATTGTACGAAGACTTAAGTGGAGCGAAAATCATGACTTTTTTAGTTTTAAGGCTATAATTTAAAGTTTAATCAATAAAATTGAATTTTTTTTCGTTATATTATTACAAAAATATCTATTTAACAAGATTGCATTTAAATATTTTCGAATTTCAGCTTAAATGCTACTCATTTTTGGCCATAAAGACCAAACTACTTGCTGTACGAAGACATTTGTGGGTAGCTGTATATATATATATAAATTATAAAGAATTTTAGTAATATAGGCAGTCGCGATCGAACACTCATTGCTTATTCTTCTAGCGGACGTTTATCTAACGCATAGTTATTCTCTTTGCGCTCTCAGAGCGAACGTTCTCACTACGCGCGCGCCTATTTGCTAAGCCGATCGCATGCTTCACCCACGCGTGCTCTGTTTGGTCAAGCAGTATCGCGTGATCACTAATATATATGCATGGCCGTAGCTGTGTTATCACAACTACGCAGTGTACACAACAACAACTACAGCAGTTGTAGAAATCAATAAACACGTGCGGGCTGACTGCAGTCAGCCATTTATTTATTTATTTATTTATTTATTTGTTTATTAGTTATTTAATAAAAAAAATTTTTTTTTAACACCCTTGCGACCCCCCTCACCATCGGGATGGACTGGCAACTGCCATCTAAACCTGTTGCTGTTAAAGCAACCAAATCTGCCGGAAAAAAGGGTACAATTGTGGTAAAAAAATGAGTGAGCCCTCATCCAGTGATTCAGACAATCGCAGCTCCTCTCTTGAACCTGGTGAAATTAGGCGAAAAGTCCCACGTGGACGATCGCCGAATAACTTAATGGACCATGGAGCCACTAGTGCTGCAGCAAGAGTTGCAGGTTGGCCAACAACTCTTTTGCTGCGCTGTCTGGTGACAGCGATGATGACAGTGACGATGACGATATGGTTGTCGACAAAGTCATCCAAAAAACCAGTGACGAAGCTAAAACGGAATGCCAAGAGCTATAAAGCCTCCACATATATTTATTCCTGATGTCAGCAGCATTGGTGCCTTCATAAAATCCATAAATAAGATCGTTGGTGAGGGTAAGGAGTTCTCCTATAAAACAGGTATGAACAACAAGATAAGGGTGATGATGCCCGACAAGGTAAGTTATTCCGCATTAAAGCGCCTTCTAGACGAACATAATATGAGATACCAGACCTTCCAACCTCGTGATGAGCGTGCATTTCGTATAGTGGTAAAAGGTCTCCATCCCACCACGAAAGAGGCTGATATTGTGTACTCTCTTTCTAAGCAGGGGCACTTAGTCAGGGATCTCCACAATGCCACCAGCCGCATTACCAAAGCGCCAATGCCGATCTTCTTTGTTAACCTTGAGCCTTCCAGTAACAACACCAAGGCTTTCCAAATCACGAGGTTGTGTAAATCAATTGTCACAGTAGAGCCGCCTATCAAATTCAACGACGTATTTCAATGCTTCCAGTGCCAAGGGTTTGGCCACACTCAGGGGTATTGTAAACTACAGCACAAATGCGTCAAGTGCAGCGCGGGACATAGTACTATGGAGTGCACAAAGCCAAAGGACGACCCGGCCTCTTGTGTACATTGTGGAGGGGACCATGTTGCATCATACCAAGGGTGTAGCGCCTACAAAAAAGCAAAGGCTATAGCAGCACAGAAACCTCAGCCCAACGCTTCGAGGCTCTCAACTGATCCGAGAGTCTGTTTCCACAACACCAACTCCAGTTATGCCAACATGGTGAGGAACGGAACAAACACCTCACAATCTGAAACAATCCAGAGTGCTCCTGCCACGGAGTCTCAACTTGAAGAATTGGCTTTACGTATGGGAGCACTCATGCAGAAACTTTTGGAGAAGATGTTCGCGCAGATGTCGATGCTGATTGCCTCCGTGGTTAAATCATGCATGAAGTAAATCTAAAAACAAATAAGCAGTCTGTAGTCGAGTGTACCCGACTACGAGAGCCCCTTTGCCTACATATACAGCCATACACTCACCTACTCAAACATACACACAGTTCTGGACGTACTTAGCCATTGCGCGCACCTTTTAGTCCCCACGCTCTATAGCGCGGTACTTAATGTTGTATAACTTCCGTGTTTATTGTTCAATTTTAACGAAATTCACAACGAATGAAGAATGGTTTGGAAAAAGAAATTTGATCGGTTAAAAATTGTACCATATAATCGATTTTTTCAAATTGCGGGGGGAGGAAATTTGAAAATCTAAAACAAACTCGTATAGCGTACAAACATAACAAATCTACGATGCCAAATTTCGTTGCTCTAGCTCTGATTTTGCGTGCGCTACTATACCCCCCCGGGGCTCATAACGCCACTTTTGATGATCTATAACTTCCGAGATTCAATCTTACCCAGATTCACAACATTGATCAAGAGTGGTCTAATTATGATGTGTACCAAAAATAAATTTGATCGGTTGAAAATTGTGCTTAATAATGGTTTTTTTCGATTTGCGGGGGTCATGGGAGGAAATTTTAAAATCAAAAACAAACTCGTATTAGCTACGAACATAACGAATCTAGATTTCAAGTTTGGTTGCTCTAGCTCTTATAGTCTCTGAGAAACAGGCGTTCATACAGACGGACAGACGGACAGACAGACAGACGGACAGACAGACAGACGGACAGGGCTAGATGAACTCGTCTTGTCGTCCTGATTCAGAATATATATACTTTATGGGGTCTCCGATGATTATTTCTATGTGTTACATACTTTTCGATTTTGCACATTTCCAATAGCTCCGCTTTGCTTCTTTTTTACAAAAAGGCAAAGGGGCTAATAACCATATGGAATGCGCATGGCCTGTGTAACAACAGGCCAGAGGTCGAGCACTACGTGAACACCAACCACATCGACATCTTTGCTGCTTTGCGAAACTCATCTTACCTCAAGGTCGTACTGCAAAGTCAGCGGATATGAGTTAATTACAAACCACCCAAGTGGCAACGCTCGTGGAGGAGCCGCTGTGCTCATACACAGCGGCATACAATTTGTGGAGCTCCCTGCAATTACGGAGGATTACATGCAGTGTGCGCAAATCAGACTGACCAGTCCTCTTGGGGATATTACCTTGGCAGCGACATATATTCCACCCAAACACACAGTGTTGGAGGAGGATTTTAACATACTTATGGACTCCCTAGGATCGAGGTTCATAGTTGGTGGTGACTTCAACGCCAAGCATGGATGGTGGGGCTCTAGGATCTCTAATCCTAAAGGAAGAGCGCTATTCAAGTGCATCCGGAAAAGAAAACTAACCTGCCATGCTCCGGACCAGCCCACTTACTGGCCCACGGATCCATGTAGGATTCCGGATATCCTGGACTTTGCCATATCCAGTGGAATTGACCCTACAAAAATTGTGTGCCGATCCACCCCTGACCTACTGTCGGAACCATAGTGCCATCACCTTAGATTTCGACGTGCCAGTGTCAAGAACAGTTGCCCGCAGTAGGCTTTGGAAAAACGCTACTGACCCCATCAAGTATAAGAATTGGCTAGAGCGTAATGTTGACTCATCCCCCATTCTCAACTCAGCGGACGACATTGATCGTTCTATAGAGGACCTCATCAATGCCATCAAAGAAGCAGCCAACTATGCCTCGCCTAGGGTAAGTGTTACTCCCCGTGCTCCCACGCGCGACATACAGAGGCCAGCGTAAAGACCTACGATGGTCAAGGACCTTAAAGGTGCATGGTGTCGCTCAGATGCTGAAAGAGCTGAAGCTTTTTCAGAACACCTGTACGCAACATTCACCCCTTTCATGCGTTGCTCCGTTGAAGACAGAGTTGAAACCATGAGACTTCTTTCCTTGCCTAGTCCCATCAGCCAACCTATTCCGCAAACAACGGCTGCAGTGGTCCAGGATGAAATTAATACTATGAAAAGAACCAAATCCCCTGGTCACGATGGAGTGGATGCGACTGCTCTCTAGATGCTTCCGCCCTCCTGTATTCTCCTGCTTACCAGCATCATCAACCAATGCCTGCGGATTGGTCACTTCCCAAAAACCTGGAAACGTGCAGAAATTATTATGATCCCTAAGCCTGGGAAACCTGAGGCCAAACTTGCCTCATATCGTGGCGATTCTCTCCAAAATACTTGAAAAAGTATTTCTGAGCAGAGTGTTGCCAGTACTGGATGAGGCTAGGCTGATCCCGGATCACAGCAGTTTGGTTTCAGGAAATCCCATGGGACTCCAGAACAATGTCACCGCTTAGTTGATCGCATACTCCAGGCCTTTGAGGAGAAGCAATACTGCGGTGCGGTGATGCTTGATGTTAAGCAAGCACACAGGGTCTGGCACAGAGGGCTACTCTTGAAGGTTAAGAGAGCTCTATCGGATGCCTATTTCTTACGGCTTAAATCCTTCCTAGATGACAGGCAGTACTATGTCAGGTGCGGGAACGCCAAGACGGTGGACAGGCCAATTCGAGCAGGAGTCCCGCAAGGCAGTGTCCTGGGGCCTCTGTTATACACCATCTATACTGCTGACATGCCAACAATTCAGGATGCTCGTCTCCTAACGGCCACCTATGCTGACGACACTGCATTCCTCGCTGTTGCCAGTTCTCCTAGTGATGCCTCGGAGATCATCCAGAGTCAACTGGAACTACTTAACACCTGGCTTGTCATTCCTGAGTGCGCTACGCCCAAATACCTGGGCATGGTTCTCGACCGCCGCCTTACTTGGATGGAACACATCCGCCGTAAAAGGATCCAAGCCGAAAGCAAATTGAAGAAGTACTTTTGGTTGATTGGCCGTAGATCCAGTTTGCCTCTTAAGTCCAAGTTGTTGGTTTACAACTCCATCATTAAACCAACTTGGATTTACGGAATACAATTATGGGGCACAGCGAGCCCAAGCAATAGACTAAGGATCCAGACTCTCCAGAACAAAGCCCTACGCAACATAATTAATGCACATTTATTTCATTCCAATGAAGACATTCACCACCATCTAAAGATTCCTTGGGTGAAAGAAGTAATCGCAGACATGAGAAATAAATATGCTAAAAGTCTGCACGAACACTGCAATAACCTAGCGTTGAACCTTCTTGACAACAGCTGCACCACTAGAAGGCTACATAGGCCTTATTATGTGAATAAAGACCACAGAAGGTCCGCTTTGAAGTATCTACAAACCAATAGTAAAAATTTGTTATTGTTTTAAGTTAAAGTTTAGTCAATCTTACTACTAGTTTAAGTACTTTTGTCTACCGTTCAGAATTGAAATAATCCCTTATTAAGTTTAGTTTATAAAATTTAATTATTACCCTTATGGGTAGATTTTAAATAAAAATGCTAAATATCCACCTAAAAAAAAAAAAAGTAATATAGGGTCATCAAATTCTTTGGACCATCTTTTCACGAATCTAAGAATTTGAGTAGCCTTATTTACAACATGGGCATTAAAATTTAACTTATGGTCAAGTCCATAACACTCTCTAATCTGCCAAGTGTATACTGACCGAGCGAGTAATTAAATATAAGAGGTGATCCTCTATAAAATGACATAGATTTACATTTAGAACAATTAAGATGTAATAAATTACATTTACACCAGACATAAATTAGCTCCAGTTCCCACTGCAATAAATGAGAAACTATTATGCCATTATAAGTAACGTATAACTTCACATCATCGGCATACATTAGTATGTTACAATTAGAGAAGACTTGAGGAAGATCATTTATAAAAAGATTAAAAAGTCCGAGTAAATAACATCAGTCTGCATATTACTCCGAAATCCTTTAATAACAGAAGAACTAAATTCAAGTAAATTAGTGGTTATAGATTGAGATTTCACAAAACCATGTTGGCTAGGTGATATAATCGAACTACAAAAGTACTGTAGCTGAGACGGTATCAATTTGTCAAGCTCTTTAGGAATAGCAGACAACTTGGAAATACCCCTATAGTTCTTAATATCAGACATTGAACCATTCTTATGGAGAGCAATTATATATGATTCCTTCCAAATGGTTGGGAATGAACTGGAACTAACAGACAGCTCAAATAATTTAAATAAAGGTTTACAAAGAGAACCAGCACAGTATTTGAGAACACATGCAGTAACTCCATCAGGCCCAAGGGAATAAATTGGTTTAATAATATTAAGTTCGCTATATAGCGAATTTTCGGGGATAACGGGATTAAAAATGCAGCTAGAAATACTATCCGTATAGGCTAAATAACTGTCACAAGTCGAATTAGTAGATGAATACGTAGATTGAAAAAAATCTGCAAATAAATCGGCTGCCGCCTGATCAGAGTATGCTGTCATTCCTTCATAACTAACAGAATTAGATAAAGTAGATGCCTTACGCTTATTGTTAACAAAGTTAAAAAATTGCTTAGGATTTTGCCGAAATTGTAATCGGCAACGCCCTAGATAATTATTATACCAAAGCGTATTGCAGGAGATAAAGTTTGTTCTGGCAATAACATACCGAGAGAAATCGGTAAGTGTTCTTGTAGACTTAAATCATTTATAATATTTGGATTTAATATTTTTAAGCATAGCTAATTCCTTGGAGAACCATGGAGGTCTATTCGTCCTCTTATGGAGCACCAAAGGAACGCATCTATTAAAAAGTTTATCCAAAATATTATAAAAGATTGAAGTCGCTTTATTAATGTCAGACGAAAAGGCAGACCTCGCCCGTCTCATAGCCTCTCACATTAAAGCCAAACACATCTCAGACTGGCACAACTTCTCTCACAATTATAAAAACTATAACCAACTTGGAAACCCCACAAAATATTCCTCCAACATTAATCCCCACCATTCAAGAATTTATACCCGTCTTCGTATTGGTCACTCCGCCATCACCCACGGCCACCTTCTTAAAGGAACAAACCCTCCTTCCTGTCCTTTTTGCAACTCATCACCGTTAACCACAATTCACATACTGGATAGATGCACTAAAATTAATCATATACGGAAGAATTTTCCTACTATCCCCTCAAACACTCTACTTAATCCTACAGAAAATAACATCAATTTACTAATAAAATTCATTTCCGCTATTGATCTCTTCAACAAAATTTAAGCTCTTACAACTTTCAACACAACTTGTAAATACACACACTTGTAAATAAATGTAATTTCAAATAGAGCTGATAGCCCTGGCAGCTAGTGCTTAAAACCTGTAGTAGGTTAATAATTATATTGTTTACCTTCTAAGTAATAAATAAATAAATAAATATTAATGTCAGAACAAACGTATAAAGGAGCCCAGTTAGTTAAAATAATAATAATTAAGCTTGAAAAAGTTGAATTTTTTAAAACACCTAGACTTAACACCAGGGTTACACGAAGATGGTTCTATTGAAGTAGGCAACTCAAGAAGTATTTTTAAAGTAGGATGGTAGCGATCTTCAGGAACAACAAGAGCACAAGTTTGCTCTATTGTAACATTAGATGACTCCGATGCAAAAATAAGGTCAAGTACACGCCCATTACAATTACGGACAGCATTAACCTGACAGACTGATAATTCTAATAAATACTCAATAAATTCATTGACGGTTACTGGTGACACAACATTAGTGGTAGGAGATTGTGACCAGTCAACATTTGGCAGATTAAAATCACCAAAAACAAGCAAGTAATCATTGTTATAAAGCTCGTACGAGATAGAACGGATAACGGACAAGTGTTTGAGGTAAATTGCAGAATCCGAATTATGCGGAATGTAGGAACAAGTTACAAATAGGTTGATATTATTAATATTGATTTTTACAGCAGTAAATTCAATATTAGAAGAACTGTCAATGACTATTGGCTGAGATAAAAGACTACAGCGAACAGCAATAAGTACACCACCACCAGGGCGAAGTGAACGGTCTTGTCTGAAACAAGTGTATCTATTTGACAAAATAGATAAGTCAGCAATATCAGGCTTTAACCAAATTTCAGTAAAGACCAATATGTTAGAGTCAAAAGAAAAACTATCTAAATAAAGCTTAGATAATTTCGATTTTAGACCTCTAACATTTTGGTAAGTAATAAGAAGGGAGGTTATTAGTTTTATGAAGAGAGAGAGATGAAACGCCATTAGCATTTCGTGGCAGTACAATTGGAGGCCGGTTTCGGTTTTTGGGAACAAACTCTTTATAACTAGATCATTGGGCCAGAAAGTTTTGCAACAAACTGTGTTAAAAGTATCAGCCGAGATACTAATTTTAAAAGAGGATATTTCCCTGGTATAATTAAAATCAAATTTTCTCACCGAAATATTTAATTTTTTAAAATCTAAATCGGACAATTTCAAATTCGATTGGATGTAAGAGTTTACATCATCAACCGAAGTATCCGGCGATAGCCTGGATACGAAAATTTGCTTCCTATACGGAACAACAGACAGGGGCTTAACGGAAGTGTTAGCCTCAGGAGGTAATCTCACCGTTTGAGGTGGATTATTAATGGGATTGTTAATAGGTAGCACATGTGGAGTCATACTAACACTATTGGAGTTATCCACATTAGTATTATTATTTTCGGTGGGAATTGGGGAACAAAAACTCATCAACTGTACTGAATTATTATTCACTACAGCTGTTGGTGATAACGGACATAGCATTGGGATCGGCAAAGTTAATGAGCCAGAAGAACAAGGTATATCTATCGTCGGCTCAGACGATTGGGATGATAATTTTAAATTATTAAAATTATCATTCAAATTTTTAAAATCCCCATGCAATTTAGTAAAGGCTGCTCTTAGGGTATCAAAACCTCGCCTTGTCTGCCTCATGAACTTTTGAAAGTTCATTTCAGCTTCACGACAAGACTCGCAACACCACCTAAGACCGGACTTATTATTAATCAGGTCTTTAATTCTGCTTGTGTAACCGGCACACTTAGTATGTATGACGTTGTCACACAGCCAACAATCAATTAAATCAGCTTGGATGTCTGAAGGACATTTGCAATTTTTTGCACAGCAGACAAACATAGTTAAAAAGTCGGTGAACTCGAGTAAAATAGTGTACTGCTCACAAAAAAAAAAAAAAAAAAAAACAAAAGAGAAGATAAGATATCAATAATAAAACAAAAACAAAAATTAAGCTAGCTAACGGAAGATTATCTCTACAGCTGCCGAAAATGTAAACAGATCACACAAATACAACTAATAAATGAGAGAGCGCCTACAACACCAATAAAGTAAGGTGAATATGCACAAAGTGCAACGATAAACACATATCCATAGAAGAAAGTACCACATACAAAACACACAAGTAACATATTATATATTATACTGTACAAATGGCATATTACATATACATCAAAGAAAGTACCGCATACAAAATACATAGATAATAAGCATATAAGAAAATTCTACACTAATCCCGATACAAGCGCTTAGCAACTAAGTATCAAATTGTGAAAAGTTAGTCTTAAGCTGGTAAGCAAGTAATGCGAACGCACATAGCTCTTCGTGTTCAAGTTCCTTTACATCAGCGTTGACCGTAAGTGCTAGACCCGGTCATTTATTCGACTCAATATAAAACAAGTAGGAAGTCGAGTGTACCCGACTACGAGAGCCCCTTTGCCTTCATATACAGCCATACACACACATACTCATACATACACACAGTTCTGCACGTACTTAGCCATTGCGTGCACCTTTTAGCTTTTACTTAATGTTGTATAACTTCCGTGTTTATTGTTAAATTTTAATGAAATTCACAACGTAGATGAAAAATGGTCTACTTAATATGTGTGCGTAAATGAAATTTGATCGGTTGAAAATTGTGCTTAATAATCGATTTTTTTGAATTGCGGGGGTCAGGGGAGCTAATTGAAAAATCTAAATCAAACTTGTACAGCGTACGAAAATGATAAATCTAGGTTTAAAATTTGGTTACTCTAGCTCTTATAGTCTCTGAGAAACAGGCGTTCATACGGACGGACGGACGGACGGACAGACGGACAGACAGACGGACAGGGCTCACAGCTTATTTCAACCAGCACCTTAAAAAAAGTTTAGGCACCTAAAAAATCTAAACGAAGCGGGATATTAAAATAATTTAAACGCAATTTGTTAGTCTGATGTTTTAACTTGTAGGATACCATTTCATTTATTTTTTAAATATTTTTTCAATATTTAATAATACATAAAAACTAAAAAATTAACCAAAAACAATGTCACAGCTTATTTCAACCACTTTTCAAAATTATATTATAAAAACTTAATCTAGGACTTAAAAACTCAAATTAAAATTTGGTATGACCACCCTTTTGCTTAATTACCATTTTCAATCTTTTAGGTATGGAGCTGACCAACTTTTGTGTTTCCTTTGGCGTTATTTTTGCCCATTCCTCCAGTAATGCAGTTTTAAGCTCTGATTTGCTTGAAATCTTGCGTTTGCGAATGTTTGTGTCCAGTGTCGACCACAAATTTTCAATTACGTTTATGTCCGGTGATTGGGCTGGTGGTTGCATTACATGGGGACAGTTCCATATTAACCAGGTCTTCACAATGCCTGCAGTGTGTTTTAGGACATTGTCCTGGTAAAATCGGAAAACGTCCCTTATGCCAAGTTTCTCCGCACTTTGACACAAGTTTGTCTTCAGAATATCTAAATATTTCATTTTATCCATGGTGGTATCTATAAATTCCAAGTGTCCCACGCCAGCTGCCGACATACAGGCCCATACCATTACGTTGCCACCGCCATGCTTAACTGTGGGCCTTACATTTTTAGATTGTAGCTCTGTATTTGGCTTACGCCACACATATGAGGCTCCATCTGAACCGAAAATGTTAAATTTGGACTCGTCACAGAATATCACTGTGTTCCAGAAGCTAGCATCTTTGTCCAAATGTTCCTTTGCAAAATTTAGGCGACACTTCTTATTCTTGTCACTTATAAATGGCTTCTTGCGTGGTATTCTGCCATTAAAGTCATATTCCCGAAGCATACGGCGAATCGTTTCTGGGTGGCATGACTTCCCCAACTCTTCCTCAACAATGTTGGCCAGTTTTGGAGCTGATAGCCTTGGATTAGCTCGAATTTTTCTAACGATATAGCGCTCGTTCGTCGAATTGAAAATTTTATTCGGGGCATTTCTACCCTTATCATCGATTCTATTTTCCCGGACAAATCGGTAAATGATGCTCTGGACTGTGGAATCGCTTAGTCCAACCATCTTACTAATTTTCCTGCGCGAGTAGCCCGTTTTAAAGTGCATGAGAACAAGTTCTCGCTGCTCATTAGTTGTGCGTGGTCCCATTTCACTTAATACACTTTTCTGCAAGATTCACTCTCAAAATTCAATAGAAATATATTTCACCATACTACGAAAACAGTGAGTAAAGCATACAAAAATGGAAGTACCGTTGCATTTTGAAATAACGGATCTTACCCAGCTGCAAAGCATGTGGTTGAAATAAGCTGTGACATTGTTTTTGGTTAATTTTTTAGCTTTTATGTATTATTAAATATTGAAAAAATATTTAAAAAATAAATGAAATGGTATCCTATAAGTTAAAACATCAGACTAACAAATTGCGTTTAAATTATTTTAATAAGCTGTGAGCCACTGCAGTTCAATAGAAATAATTAGGAATAGTCAACGCCGTCAAATAAGCAGTCTTAACAGAACGGTTAGAAGACGCGAACAAATTACCAGTACTATTAAACGTTCTATTCGCCGATCAAATCCGGTAGTAGGGCAACAAGAACAGGCCATTAATACATTGCGTCGATCGACGCGCTGAGAAAACCGTGTAATTCGGGTAAACAAACGAACTTTAGACACTAGACAATGCACTATTCGCCGATCAAATCCTGCAGTAAGACAACAAGAACAGGCCATTAATAGATTTGCGTCGATCGACGCGCTGAGAAAACCCTGTAATTCGGGTAAACAAACGAACTTTAGACACTAGACAATGCACTCTTCGCGTAGAAAAGACCTAGTAGTTCGGTCATGAAAGTCAGGTGGTTTAACGTGAACGCATGCCACAATGGCTTAAGCTCATGCACAGGGATTAATTTAAGCGTCAATCAGCGCCCCATTGAATATACAAATATTCGCCGGTACCAATTAGAGCCATTTCTGTTTGGTCCTTCCTCCTTGGTTCGGATCGTGGACTATCTAACACCTCTGCTGTTCTGTGGTATCACAGCAACCGGTTGGTTAAACGCAACTCCACGTCGAGCTAATGCTCTACCTGCATTTGGGTAGTAAACTACACCACAACGATACTCCCCGAGGGGCCGCAACCAAAAAAACCAGGACTGAACAAGTTCCGTGGGCTTCCTGATTACCCGTGGTACCATTTCGCATAGAAACTCTATACAACCCCTGGTCAGGTCTCGTGATCAAAGGAGAGCTCCCAGTTTTAACTCCAAAACAGTTAGAGGCTGATGACCCCGAAATTTGACGCCGCTGTTGGGAGTATGAACAACTGGTGGTATGAACAATTGTGATGAAACTGTATGGGCCGTGCTCATGGACAGGGCTTCTCACTGTGAGGAGCGAGGTCTACTCCAACCTCTTCCCCAATTGGCTATTGATTTAAAAATCAAACCGCCGAATGGCGGCCAGCCTGCGCCCTACAAATCCACAAAGGATGTGACGTGTGATAGCACAACAAAAAGCACTGTTGTCACAAAAGCAAAAACAAAACACTCGCAAAATTTTACTACGCACCGATTGCTATAACAATGCTTTCTGTAACTAAGCACTTCCGCAAAGTTCCCGAAATATTTAACACGGCGATAGCGCTAGCAAAAAACACTTCGAGCGATCAAACGCAACTCCTAATAATTTGGTAAGTCGAACAACGACGAGACTCATTAAGACGTAGTCGACATAGACAAGACGTACAAAGATGCATTAGAGAAAGGGAGATAGGAACCAAAGGTCGCAGATTAGGGCTAATATACATCATCGGTCATCGGTCGTAAAATGCATTTTGAATAAAGAGCAAATAGTAAATGTTGTTTTAAACTTTGGAAAACGTTCACTGAAACATTTCAAATGATGAAAAAAGTTTATGCTGATCAGTGCCTATCCCGTAGTAATGTGCATGAGTGGTTTAAGCGATTCCAAGAAGGTCATGAGGACCTCTGTGACGATCAGAAGTCGGGCCGGCCAAAATCAGTTATTACCCAAAACAATATTGAAAAAGTGCAGAAATTTATTAAGAATCATTCTTCTTTGTGTTACATAAGAATCCATTCATCGCGTATTGATAGATAAATTGGGTCCACGGAAGGTGTGCTCCAAACTTGTTCCGCATAAATTGACTGAAGAGCCAAAATTGCTACGAATCCAACATTATAAGGATTTGATTAAGGAGTCGAGAAAGGACATAAACTACAAATATTTGATTGTGACTGGTGATGAAACGTGGTGCTTTCAATATGATCCCAAAACCAAACGTCAAAGTGTCGAATGGAAGCATCCAGACGAGCCATCATTTGATTTGTCCTATATTTACCTTACTTACCTGATCTGGCATCCTTTGATTTTTACCTATTTGGAAAGCTTCATTTGCATGAAAGGACACTGGTTTCAGGGCATTTCAGCTATCCAAAAGACGACGACCGATATTCTCAAGAGCGTTCCGAAAAATTACCTTAAACACTTTTTTAACAGTCCTGTTTCTTTTGCGAAAGACCATGTAGTACGTAGGGCAATTGAACAGGCGCGCAACACAACTGCTAGGCGAAGTGCCAGAATTAGGGCACGACAAGATACGATAGATTTTAGAAAGAATCTATCGTAACAGTCTTAGTGAATTCAGAAATAATTCCAAAAATAGAATTTCTGAAAATTTATGTGCAAACGCACAAGAAGGGCGTATATCTCCAGAACTTGCAGTTGAGGGCTTGCATTGCAGCTTTGATTGAGATTTTGATCAAACATTTAAACAGGGTCCGAATCAAATTTGCATTTGTTACAAAGGTCTTTGGTTTCCTCACCAAATTCACAGAATATGCCGTCAAGATGTAGAAAGAAGATTTATTTCAGAAGACGCTGCATACACCCTCTTTTTATCAGAATTTAACGCGTTTGCTTCAGGGGCAGGCTTAAGCAGAAAAGAAAACCAACAAATGGGTTAAATTTTTCAATTCTTACCGATTGTTTGAAAGGCTTAACGTCTTTAGAAGAACGGCTTATTCAAAGTGCTATAAAGGGAACAGTTGTAAATGTACCAATCTCAGTTGGAAAAACTAGTACTACACTCCCAAGGGCCTTTAACGAATCTGAGGTTATTCAACTGCATCTCAGACGTATAATGGAATACAGACATGATTTCATGACTGAAACCATTAGACCGTCTCAAAAAGCTGACGCAATCCGTTATTTAATTAATAGGGAGCTTTATAGGAAGCATAATATTACCTTCATGAAGAGTGGTTAACTTTTTATGAGGAAAATTCATTCGTCCCTTTTGTTGCGTCATGTTGCCACGCAGAGAATAGTAATAGCTCCATGGAGAAGGTCAGCGTCCGTTGGATAGGATTCAGGACGAAGACTCCGAGGAACTTACTTACGAAAGCACAGCGCCACTCTCGGCATATCCTTAGCTAACCCTCTCAATGAGAGACATGTAGCCAATCTCTTACTTCACGATCATGTCAACCGAGTTTTAAAAGTAATTTATTCATCTCTGCTTCCCAGTGAGCAGGCGATGTACGAAGTAATGGCTACGATTAGGCAGTTTAGCTTACCGACTTTTTTTATAACATTCTCTGCAGCGGAAAATAGATGGTCGGAACTCTAGTTCTATTTTCTAATAACGTTGACAAAAAAGTTATCTCAGAAGATGAAGCAGTGAGCCTTACATTCAATGATAAATCCCGTCTGATTAGAGCAGATTCCGTCAGTTGTGCTAGGTATTTCGATTTTCGCTTTAGGCAAGTTTTAAAGTTAATGAAGAAGAATGGCAGCATTTTTCGTAGGTATGCAGTCATTCAGTATTATTGGCGAGTTGAATTTTAGCAAAGAGGCATTCCTCATTTGCATGGCATGTTTTGACTGAAAGATGCCCCTAAATTCAGCTTGAGTGATGAATCAAATATTCCCGCTGTGAAATCATTTATTGACCAGTTTATCAGTACTGATATAAATAACCCAGCGGTAGCTCCATTTTTGAGTATCAACTCCATAATCATAGTAGCTCATGCAGGACGGAAATTAGAGGCAATAACAATTTGTAGGTTTGGTATTCCATACCCTCCTATGCCCCAAACAGAAATATTATTTCCATTCAGTGAGGAAGATGAAAATATTGAAGTTCATCGTAGCAATTACGATAAATTTCAGGCCTTCCTAGAATATCCCTTCGAAACTGACACTGTGGATATTCTAAGCAGTTTCGATAATTTTCTCTCTCATGAGCAGATAAACTTAACGTATGACTGCTATATTAATGCTCTTAGGTCTTCTATAAAGAAGTCAAAAGTGTTTTTAAAAGGACTTTCGCAGTCATTATGCTTAACGCTTATAATGAACACCTCCTTTTACTACAAAGGGCAAATATAGACATTCAGTTTATATTAGACCCATATGCTTGCTGCATTTATATAGTAAACTATATTAACAAATCTCAAAGAGGTATTTCAAAGCTTATGCGTGAAACCGTCGGTGAGATTTCCAGGGGCAATGCAACGATTAAGGAAAAGTTACAGCATATCGGAAATAAATTCATTTCGGGTAATGAGGTTCCTCTCAGGAAGCTGTCTACTGTTGCGTAGGCATGCGATTGTCCGAAAGCAGTAATGCTGAGGTTTATATTAATACCTCTCCACCAGGGCAAAGAGTTCAAAATCTGCCACATGATTCAGAAGATATATTCGAGCATGGGGTCCAGCGCCAAGATGATTTGGATAATGTGTGCTTAGATTTTGCTGCTTTTTAGCCTCTTTGCCTTTTGAAAAAATACCAAAGCGGAACTAATGTATTTGTGCAAAATCCAAAATAATATAGTATATAATATGAAATAGGTTGATATAATCATACTTCTTAATAAGGAGGACAAGACGAGTCGATCTAGCCCTGTCCGTGTGATGACTGTCTGTCTGTTCGTCTGTATGAACGCCTGTTTCTTAGAAACTATAAAAGCTAGATCAACTAACTTTGGAATCTAGATCGTTATTTTCGTACGCCATTCGAGTTTATTTTAGATTTTTGAATTTCCTCCCCTGACACCCGCAAATCGAAAAAATAGATTATAAGGCACAATTTTAAACATATCAAATTTCTATTATATAGAGCATACTTGATCTATGAATTTTGTTAAGATTGGTTAAAAAACACGGAAGTTATGAAACATTAAGTGTCGGGCAATAGAGCGCGTGTGGCTAAAATGCGCGCAATGTCTTAAAATACGTGCAGAACTGTGTGTAGGTGTGTGTATAGCTATATATGTAGGCAAAAGGGTTCTCGTTATCGGGTACACTCGCCTACAGATTTCTTATTACATATTAACTAAGATAAATATATCACACCATAATCCTGAAGTCTATAGCTAGCTCAAATATAGGTAGTGATGCCACGCACTTCGGGATGGTAGTGGCTTCCTTAGAAAGAGATGCACACAGATAGGAGTAACTATTTTAGGGAACTAGTTATGTGCCATGGAGAAATGAGGAAGTTGAACTTATTAATAGGGATTGTAAGAAATATTGCACTGACAATCAGGCATTCTTACAATCCAATATTAGTAAGTATAATATATTAGATAATAGGAAGCTCCATGATGTTTTAAATGACATGACAGTATCCCAAAATCAGGTAGAAAATGAAAATAATACAGTATTAGATGAACAGTATAGGGTTTTAGGATTATCTGAAATAAGCTCCCAAGTCAATGTCTTAAACGTAAATAAGGATAAGAACAATGTTGACCAAATTAGCAATATTCGTGTAGTGAAGCTTCCACTACTAATTCCAAAAGAAGAGAGCTTATCCAGTCAGGTCGCTTAATTTAAAGCAAAAGACCTATCTAAAACACAGTCTGCACAACGCTGAATACAAATCTGTCTTTCATGAATTTGTTGGCGGTGGTGCTGGTGTTGGTAAGAGCCGTCTCATTTTAGCTGTCTACCAATTTCTATCCCCTTTATATAATAGTAAGCCAAAAAGTAATCCTTCTTCTATTAAAATTCTATTATGTGCGCCATTCATTCTATGTTTTCGCTTCCTGTCAATTAATCTGCAACAGCTTTGAGGGCCTTAAGTTATAGATCAAGACTAATACTCTTCATGAAATACTCTTCATTCAAGACTAATTGATCTTAAACTGTTAATAATGTATGAAATATCAATGGTAAGTTCCACAATGTTTCATCATTACGACTCCCGTCTAAAATAAATTTTCAAAAATACAGCTTTTTTGGTGGAATATTATTATTGTTTTGGTGACTTAAGGCAGTTATCACCTGATGGTGGAGGGTGAATTTTCAAATCCATTTCTCCTGATCCATATCCTTAAATTTATGGATCATATCTGTGGAATCTTTTTAAATATTTTGAGCTTACAGAGATAATGCGACAACGAGACGATATTGTATTTGCTTCTACCTTAAATAATATGGCATGAGGTTGCATGACACCTAACGATATCGGTCTCATACGTTCGCGGATTTATCAACCATCAGAATGATGGATGATGATGCTATTCATCTTTTTAGTACAAACGAACAGACGCATTATTTTAACACCACAAAGCTGAACCAAATTCCAACAGAGCCGTTTGTTTCTACCGCAGATGATTTTGTTAAAGCTTCACAATTAAGTAATGCAAGTAGGCAAAGAATATTAGATGTAGTTAAGATTTATAGGTCGTCCAAATATCAGGGTTTATGTTAATCCCTTCTCCTAAAAACTAGTGCCAAATTAATGATGATGGTCCATATAGATACGTGGCATGGGTTAGTAAATGGAGCAACAGGCATATTAATGCAATTAGATTTTGATACATCCAGAGCTCCAAGTATTCTGTGAATGAAATTTTCGGAAGAAACAGTAGACAAAATAGCGCGACCAAAATGTTCTCACCAATGGGAATCTTCATGGACCCCCATTTTTAAAACTGTTAAAAGTTGCCAATACGGAGAGAGATCGCCTATTACAGTTGACCGTAAACAATTCCCACTTGTACCTGCAGAAAGTATAACTGTACATAAAAGTCAGGGAGCTACGTATACCAAGGTGGTAGTTCACACCCACCAATTGAGGCAGCGTGCCAAAATATACGTAGCTTGTAGTAGGGCAACAACAGCGTCCGGTTTGATTGCCCTACTCCTAATTGGAGACTTTCTCCCCCCTAGACCACACCACAATGATGATCTGGTCAAAATTGAACTTGACAATTTAAGAACAGAGAATTCACCTAAATCTACAGTTATTAATGTAACAATTCTCTTCTTAATATTCTCTTTCATAATACTGTAAGTATTGTTGACGTTCGTTCAAATATGTAAATGCTTAAGTCGTCGATTTTATGTGAAACCTACTCTAACGAAAATGTAGATATTCCGAGGTTCAATGTCTTGATTGGAAAAGAGGAATTATAGTTAATACTAAAACAGACCTCTTTGTAAATATTTCTAATAGCATTTGCGGTAGAAAGGCATCGGGCTCTGCAGTATTTGAATATGTTTTATTCCTCTATCGATCGATAGTGGTTTTAGTGGTGTATAAAAGTCCGACTTACCCAGTTCGTTTATATAAAACAGAATTGGAGAGTTTATTTCAGGAATTTCAGGTTTGTAAAGAGATTTTAATTATTCTAGGAGATTTTAATATGTGCTTATCACAATTAACTGTAAGTAGGAGCGTTTACGATAGTTTAGTACAGAAAGGATACCGGTCCTTATTAGACTTAAATAGTCCGACAACAAATTCTGATACAAATATAGATTGGGAGTTTACCAATATTAGCACGAATATAACGGCTAAAACATATTTATTTATTTAAACATTTATAGTTACCACAGTGGTGTATCCCTTAGTGTAAGCAGTGGTTGGATATAAAGTTAAGTTAGATATATAAGTAATTTAACTAAATAATTAGATAATTTAAAAAAGAATTAAAGAAAAATTGAAAACAAAACGTAAGAAATCCGTAGTCGAGTCTACCCGACTACGAAAGCCACTTTTCCTACATATACAGTTATAAACACACATACACACAGTTGTACACATACTTTAAGACATTGCGCGTGCCCTTTATAATACTTAATTTTGTATAACTTCCGTCTTTTCTGTTCAATATTAACGATATTCACCACCGGCTTTTATACGAACGGACAGACAAACTTACGGACAGACAGACAGACGGACAGACGATAAACTCGTCTTGTCGTCCTGATTCAGAATATATATACTTTATGGGGTCTCCGATGATTATTTCTATGTGTTACATACTTTTGGATTTTGCACATTTCCAATAGCTCCGCTTTGCTTCTTTTTTACAAAAAGGCCAGGGGTCTAAAAAGTGGAAGTCGCAGTCGTAGCAATAGCAAATTTTAAATATTAGCGACAGTCGTAGCAATAGCAAACGTTCGACTGCCGAAGTTGTCAGTAGTCGCAGTCGAAAATAGCAACCAGTCGACTGTCGGCTGCATTGCTATTGCTACTGCTATTGAAATTTCGACTATTGCTGCTATTGCTATTTGGTATTTGCCTGCTATTCCCGCTAATATTCTGCTATTTCGGCTGCTGTTGGCTTGCTATTTGGGTTACTGCCGCTGCTAATATTTCGACTATTTCTGCTATATACACACATCATTATTAGACCATTCTTGATCGATGTTGTGCATCTGGGTAAGATTGATCAAAAATCTCGGAAGTTATAGATCAGCAAAAGTGGCGTTAATGGGCCCCGGGGGGGTTATGTAGTGCGCGCATAATAAGAGCTAGAGCAACGAAATTTGGAACGTAGATTTGTTATGTTTTTACGCTATACGAGTTTGTTTTGGATTTTTCAATTTCCTCCCCTGACCCACGCAATTCGAAAAAAACGATTATTAAGCACAATTTTCAACCGATCAAATTTATTTTTGGCACACATCATAATTAGACCATTCTTGATCGATGTTGTGAATCTGGGTAAGATTGATCAAAAATCTCGGAAGTTATAGATCAGCAAAAGTGGCGTTTTGGGCCCCGGGGGGGTATAGTAGTGCGCGCAAAATAAGAGCTAGAGCAACGAAATTTGGAACGTAGATTTTTTATGTTCGTACGCTATACGAGTTTGTTTTAGATTTTCGAATTTCCTCCCCTGACCCCCGCAATTCGAAAAAAACGATTTTTTAGCACAATTTTCAACCAATCAAATTTATATTTTGATACACATCATTATTAGACCTTTCTTGATCGATTTTGTACATCTGGGTAAGATTGCTCAAAAATCTCGGAAGTTATAGATCAGCAAAAGTGGCATTTTTGGCCCCGGGGGGGTTATGTAGTGCGCGCAAAATAATAGCTAGAGCAACGAAATTTGAAACGTAGATTTGTTATGTTTTTACGCTGTACAAGTTTGTTCTGGATTTTTCAATATCCTCCCCTGACCACCGCAATTCGAAAAAAACGATTATTAAGCACAATTTTCAACCGATCAAATTTATTTTTGGTACACATCATAATTAGACCATTCTTGATCGATGTTGTGAATCTGGGTAAGATTGATCAAAAATCTCGGAAGTTATAGATCAGCAAAAGTGGCGTTATGGGCTCCGGGGGGGTATAGTAGTGCGCGCAAAATAAGAGCTAGAGCAACGAAATTTGGAACGTAGATTTGTTATGTTTGTACGCTATACGAGTTTGTTTTAGATTTTTCAATTTCCTTCCCTGACCCCCGCAAATTGAAAAAATCGATTTTCAGATACAATTTTTAACCGAGCAAATTTCTTTTACGCACACATATTAAGTAGAGCATTTTTTATCTACGTTTTTAATTTCGTTAAAATTGAACAATAAACACGGAAGTTATACAACATTAACTACCGCGATATAGAGCGTGGGGCGTTAAAAGGTGCGCGCAATGGCTAACTACGTCCAGAACTGTGTGTATGTATGAGTATGTGTGTGTATGGCTGTATATGTAGGCAAAGGGGCTCTCGTAGTCGGGTACACTCGACTACAGACTTCTTACTTGTTTTATTTTATTTATTATGAAACGAGCTTCTAAGTAAACTTATAAACTAGAGAGTTAGGAGCTTTGGCTGCAAAGGCCTTGAGCTACCAACAACTTTTATTAGCCCCTTTGCCTTTTTTGTAAAAAAAGAGCAAAGCGGAGCTATTGGAAATATGCAAAATCCAAAAGTATGTAACACATAGAAAAAATCATCGTAGACCCCATAAAGTATATATATTCTGAATCAGGACGACAAGACGAGTTCATCTAGCCCTGTCCGTCTGTCTGTCTGTCCGTCCGTCCGTCCGTCCGTCCGTCCGTATGAACGCCTGTTTCTCAGAGACTATAAGATCTAGAGCAACCAAACTTGAAATCTAGATTCGTTATGTTCGTACGCTGTACAAGTTTGTTTTTGATTTTTCAATTTCCTCCCCTGACCCCCGCAAATCGAAAAAAACGATTATTAATCACAATTTTCAACCGATCAAATTTATTTTTGGCACACATCATAATTAGACCATTCTTGATCGATGTTGTGAATCTGGGTAAGATTGATCAAAAATATCGGAAGTTATAGATCAGCAAAAGTGTCGTTATTTGCTCCGGGGGGGTAATGTAGTGCGCCCATAATAAGAGCTAGAGCAACGAAATTTGGAACGTAGATTTGTTATGTTTGTACGCTATACGAGTTTGTTATAGATTTTTCAATTTCCTTCCCTGACCTCCGCAATTTGAAAAAATCGATTTTTAGATAAAATTTGTAACAGATCAAATTTCTTTTACGCACACATATTAAGTAAACAATTCTTCATCTAAGTTGTGAATTTCGTTAAAATTGAACAATAAACACGGAAGTTATACAACATTAAGTACCGTGATATAGAGTGTGGGGGGTTAAAAGGTGCGCGCAATGGCTAAGTACGTGCAGAACTGTGTGTATGTATGAGTATGTGTGTGTATGGCTGTATATGTAGGCAAAGGGGCTCTCGTAGTCGGGTACACTCGACTACAGACTTCTTACTTGTTTATTGATAATTTTCTTCATTTCTGTAATAAAAACTTTATAATGGCTGCACATTGGTTCACAACACTAAAATCCAACAACCACCGCTTATTACTGGTCGAATTGATATTTCTCCGCTCACAAAGTGAAAATGTACCAATGTCGAATTTCCGTTACCATTTGAAATGCACCATTTTAAATTACACACACAGCACTGCATTTAAATAGAAACTTAATAAATGTGTATATATCTATTAAAATAAAACTTGAAATATTTCATGTAAAATTGTACATAATAATTTAAACATTTATATTTATTTTAAGTTTCTTCAATGGGTAAAATTATCATAGTCCAAATAAACAGCTTAATCCTAGTCAACTGCACGGCATTGTGTACAGCCATAGATGATACATTTACTGTATTTGCGTTGCGAGAGTGTGTTGATAGTTGTAGAAATTCGCCATTTTAATTTTTGATTCGCCATATTAATTTTTGTCTTTTAACCAATTACATTGTTCAGAGACTTTTAAGTAGTTTTAGCCCCTTTACGCAAGATCGAAAAGTATGAAACAGACAGAAACAAGTGAGAAATCTGTAGTCGAGTGTACCCGACTACGAGAGCCCCTTTGCCAACATGATAAGTGGCTGTAGCCATACACACACATACTCACACATACACATAGTTCTGCACGTACTTTAAGCCAATACCCGCGACTTTTAACCACCGCGATCCATAACACGATACTTAATGTTGTATAACTTCCGTGTTTATAGTTCAATCTTAACATAATTCACAACATAGATTAAAAATGGTATTGTGTTCGTATGTGTGCTGAAAGAGAAATTTAATCGGTTGAAAATTGTGCTTAATAATGTTTTTTTTCGTATTGCGGGGTTCATGGAATGAAAAAAAAAATCTGAGTCAAACTCGTATGGCGCACGAACATAACGAATCCTGTATTCCAAATTTCGTGGCTCAATATCGCTTCTATCATTTCTCGGCAAAACAGTCGAGAAAATGATTGCACGCAGACTCCTGTGGTACATAACGTTTTAAGTAAATTTCTCACCACCAAGTTGCCTTCAAACTTAAGTAAAGCATATTACGACGCTCTATTGCGCTTTCAGCATTTCGTGTCGGACTCCACATTTCCACAAAATATATCACGAATCGTCTCATACTGGTGACGGATGTTTGAAAGAGATTTCGATCGCGTGGGGTTACATTCATTTTTAAAACTACTCGACGACTGGGGTATTGGTCCCTAAGCCTTTTTGGCTTAGTAAGAAGCATTGCATGAGCAATCGGACTCTTTGCGAGTTCGTGTACAAATATATAGCGAAATTTCGTTGCTCTAGCTTTTATCATGCACACACTACTTCAACCGGGCTTACCATCACAGGACTCCCAACTATGTATATTTCCGTAGTGCTCTGATCAATCTTACTCAGCTTTGGAACATAAATCAAGAATAGCATCATTATGATCTATGTCAAAAAGAAATACACTTAGTCGAAATTTACGCTCGACAATGCTATTTTTTAGACAAAACCAAAAAACTCGGCACTAAGCTACGTAAGAAAAATGTTAAACATCACGGACAAGGTATTTAGGAAATGTGCAAGTAATCCAAAAGAGGCAAAGACGGTACGACAGACAAGACGACTGCGCCAGAGTCGGCTCGATACTTGTCGAACTGACTGAAGAATAGTAGGCACTTGATGGGGTCAATCCGACAGAATATTTCTATGTGTTACATACTTTGGATTTTGCGCATTTCCAATAGCTCCGCTTTGCTTCTTTTTTACCAAAGGCACAGGGGCTAAAACGATCAAAGAGTGAACGGACCAGATGACGGCCCTAGGGGTCTGCCGGATGTAGCACATGTATAAATTAATATAACTGATATATTTTGTTCTAACAAAATATATCTTCGACCTTTTGTATCAACAAGTATCTGCTCTTATATTATATTAATAACATTAGCAATTGCTGTCTCCAATTGTTAGGCGGTGCCCGAACAATTAGACGCAACGGTCGAATAAACGTGTTTACTCAGACTAGCCGATACGTTGATATACGTTTTTGATATCTTGTATCAACAAACGTCTGCCTTAATATTATATAAATAATATTAACGATTGCTGTCTCTAATTGTAAGGCGATGCCTGAACAATGAGTCGCAACGGTCGAGTAAACGTTGTTTACTCAGACTAGCAGATGTGTTGCTGATGTATTCTGTGCTAACAAAATACGTTGAGATCAATTTTGTCTCCCACGTGTTACACGTGTTAATGAATAAAAAGTCTTTGTGAATTTACTCCGCTCTGTGATGTGCTTTATTTAACTATCCAATTCCAACTGATCTCACCGAAAGCTCTCCATAGCGGCCATGCCAACATGCAGTGTTACCAGCTAAGGATAAATGAAGAATAATAGAAAAGGCTTTCTGTGGCTAACTTAACATAATTACTGCACTATCGATTACTTATGTTAACTTATACATATGCGAGCGGAGGTTATCGTCGATCTAGTTAAGAAGGTCTTAAGGATATCCAATCAAACTCAAATTTTTAATCAAGAGAGAGTGATTTATGAAGTCAAAAGGCTTACTAAAATCCGTGTAATAACATCGGTCTTTATTTTATTCTTGAATCCTTTAATAACAGCGGTACTAAATTGAAGTAGGTTAGTGGTAGTAGATCGTGATTTCACAAAACCATGTTGGCTAGGTGATATAATCGAACTAAAAAAGTGTTGAAGCTGAGACGTTATGAATTTCTTACATTTGGATATACCCCTTAAGTTCTTAACATCCGACTTTGAACCATTGTTATGGAGAGGATTTATATATGATTCCATTTAAACGGTCGGGACTTAACTTCATTTAACGGACTACTCAAATAATTTATATAGAGGTTTACATAGAGAACCAGCACAGTATTTGAGTACACATGCTGGAACTGCATCACGCACAGGTAAATAGGTAATAGGTTAGAGAGAATAATTGCGCAGCACAATTAAGCCATATAGATATAACTATCGCATCCCCACAATGCTGCAACATCTACCCAATGTTCTGAAAAAGCATCTCCTAGACATTTCAAACAATATGCTCAGCAATGCTTCCTTTCCCTATGAATGGAGATCGGCAATAACAATTCTAATTTTCAAGCCAAAAAAACCCGTACACACACTACTAGCTATCGGTCAATCACGCTTTTATCATGTCACGTCAAAACAGTCGAGAAAATTATTGCTCGCAGACTCCTGTGGTACATAACACGGTTTAAGTTAATTTCTCACCATCAAGATGCCTTCAAACCTAAGCAAAGCACATTAGACGCTCTATTGCGCTTTCAGCATTTCGTGTCGGACTACCTTTCCACAAAAAATCACTTCTCCATACTGGCGACGGATTTTGAAAGAGCTTTCGATCGCGTGGGGTTACATTCAGATTTAAAACAACTCGAGCTCTGGGGTTTTGGTTCTAGGCTTTTTGGCTTAATAAAAGCTTTCATGAGGAATCGCTCTTTGCGAGTTCGTGTAAAAAATAGCACCTCGTTATCATACAATGTTTTCAACGGCTTACCTCAAGGATCTCGTTTATCCGTAGTTCTCTTCAATATAGCTTTTGAAAAAATTAATATCGTTTTGTCGATTCCCAAAGACATACATGTGTCAATTTACGCCGACAATGATATTTTTTACACAAAATCCAAAAACCTTAATAGAGTAAATCAAATGTTTCAAGCTATCTTGCAACACCTATACTTCTGGGGTGCTTTGTCAGGTGCCTAACTAGCTCTTGAAAAATGCAAAATTATACATATATGCCCCAAACACGGATGCATTTTTTCCCTCATCACTTTCAATAATTCTGATATACAAACAGTAACATCCCAAACAATCCTGGGAATAATTTTTGATTCCAGATTTATTTTCAAAGAGCACTGCGTATATTTAAGAAAACAGTTAGAAAACCGTTCAAACATCATAAAATTAGCACACAACTTGTACTCCCAAAACCCCACCAAAAGTCTGCCTGGAGCCACCCTGGTCAAACAATAATCTAAGGATTATCATGACCCTAAGTAGTTCCACAAAAAATACAACCTCCAGCACAGAAAAAGTGAAAAGTGAAAAGGCTAGCCTCGGAACAAGCCACTGGATGTATTCAGATGGGTCAAAAACTACTACCTCAACCACCTTTGCTGTTGTCGACGGTAGTAACAAATTTCGATGGATCTCTCCCAATTTTCTGCTCTACATTTACGGTTGGAGCTTTCACCATTTTATAAGCCTGGCAAATCGCAGCCAAAAACCTGGATCTTACGTTATCTGCACCGACAGCTTATCTGTTATCTTGGCTATCCAAAACCCAGATCATTTGTATCTACAATCGCAGATATCCTAAAACTTACAGCTCACCATCATAAAAACAAGTAAGAAGTCTGTACTCGAGTGTACCCGACTACGAGAGCCCCTTTGCCTACATATACATCCATACACACACATACACACTGTTCTGCACGTACTTAGCCATTGCGCGCACCTTTTAGCCCCCCACGCTCTATAGCGCGGTACTTAATGTTGTATAACTTCCGTGTTTATTGTTAAATTTTAAAGAAATTTATAACGTAGATGACGAATGGTCTACTTAATATGTGTGCGTAAAATAAATTTGATCGGGTAAAAAATGTACCTTTTTCAAATTGCGGGAGTCAGGGAAGGAAATTGAAAAATCTAAAACAAACTCGTATAGCGTACGAACATAAAAAATCTACGTTCCAAATATCGTTGCTCTAGCTCTTAATTTGCGCGCACTACTATACCCCCCGGGGCCCATAACGCCACTTCTGATGATCTATAACTTCCGAGATTTTTGATCAATCTTACCCAGATTCACAACATCGATCAAGAATGGTCTAATTATGATGTGTACCTAAAATAAATTTGATCGGTTAAAAATTGTGCTTAATAATCGTTTTTTTTCGAATTGCGGTGGTCAGGGAAGGAAATTGAAAAATCCATAACAAACTTATACAGCGTACGAAAATGATAAATCTAGGTTTAAAATTTGGTTGCTCTACCTCTTATAGTCTCTGAGTAACAGGCGTTCATACGGACGGACGGACGGACGGATGGACGGACGGACGGACAGACAGACGGGCAGGGCTAGATGAACTCGTCTTGTCGTCCTGATTCAGAATATATATACTTTATGGGGTCTCCGATGATTATTTCTATGTGTTACATACTTTTGGATTTTGCATATTTCCAATAGCTCCGCTTTGCTCTTTTTTACAAAAAGGCGAAGGGGCTAATGATCATTGAGCTCCCTCAATGCGCAGTCCACACCATCTGTCTGCGGGGGGCTAAAAGGCGCGCGCAATGGCTAAGTACGTTCTGAACTGCGTGTGTATGGCTGTATATGTAGGCAAAGGGGAGCTCGTAGTCGGGTACACTCTAGTACATACTTCTTAATTGCTTAAAAATAATAAGTAAAATAAAATTAAAATTAAAATATAAAATTTAATGTAAATTTAATTTTAAATTTATAATGGGACTATTAAAAATTGAAAATGATCCAACATTTGTTGCAAAGTCTTGGGAAAACCCAGAAAAACCCAATTAGATCATCAAAATTAGTAAAGCTGATAGGTATTGTTCGTTAAAAAGTTAAGAATTAGATTTTTGTTATCTTCTAAGGGTAATTTCATGCAATGAGTAATTAGTAGCACACGTGTTAAAGGAGATTGGGTTAAAATTTCGTGAAAACCTAGAGGGAACGCTAATGTTAATATGAGTTAGTAAATTACTAGAATCTACTAATCCTAGAAGTAATTTATGAAGGAACATAACTCCAAGCGTAGTACGACGAATAAGGAATGGAAGGTTAATTAGTGAAAGTCTACTTGCGTACGAAGGAAGATCCGTACCGGGAGCCCAGTTAAAAGCATGAAGAGCAAAAAGAAGTTCTTCTTCTATACATACTCTATTTTATCTTGGTGTACCGAATATTGTGGCGACCATACACAAGATCCGTATTCTAAGATAGATCGGACGATGGCAGTATAAAGTATTTTAGTTATATAAGGGTCATCAAATTCTTTGGACCATCTTTTCACGAATTTAAGAGTTTGAGTAGCCTTATTTACAGTGAGAGCAACATGGGCATTAAAATTTAACTTATGGTCAAGTAAAATTCCTAAGTCCATGACACTCTCTAATCTGTCAAGTGTATACTGACCAAGAGAGTAATTAAAGATAAGAGGTGATCCTCTATAGAACGACATAGATTTACATTAGGAGCAATTAAGATGTAATAAATTACACTTGCACCAGACATAAAATAGGTCTAGTTCCGACTGCAATAAAAAAGAAACTCTTATGTCATTATAAATGACGTACAAATTCACATCATCGGCATACATTACTATGTTACAATTGGAGAAAATATCAGTCTCCGACTAACTTTTAAACCAAGCGGATCAATAAATCAATTTCGTTTCTTTAAACTCTACAACCGGTAACCGTTATAGCTTATCGCTTAAATTGCGAAACAAAAACAAATCGCACATAAACAGTTTTTCTCACCCCAGCATATTATGGCCCAAGGGGGGCTCCCAATTCAGGGAACAGCCTCTTTAGCGGCAGACCCAAATAAAAAAAAAATAAATTACACCAACTTACACGATGAATACCCAGATCTCCCAGTGACACCACAACAAAAGCCAAGATTCTTAAGAATTCCCCCTTCTAGTGCAACATGCAGATGTTGGCGAATTATTTTTTAATACAACGTGCTTACCCGGCACTGGATATTGCATGGCACTCGGTAAAGGTTTGGAAATACTTCCCACATCCCATGAGATGCAAAAATTGCCAACAACTCGAACACACATTTAAACACTGGAAAATAATAGCCATGTGTAACAACTGTAACCTTCCCCCACACACCGAAACCCTGCACCCGCACAAATTGTGCAAACTGTAACGGCGATTATCCCGCCTCTTCATCTTCGTGTCCCAAATATCAACAACAACGGGAACTATTAAAGATAAAAACCACACAAAAGTGCAGTATGCGAGAAGCCAAAATAATACTAAAACAACAAAACTTAGCAACAAAACTTTTAAGATACAAAAATGCAAATGCAATCTTTCCAAAGAAGTGTTATTGGCTTAAAGAGAATCTCTAAACGATTTTACATCCAGAATTTCCCCTCTATCCTCATCAAAAAGAATCTGGTCCGACGTTAAACAATTATCCGGGGTCGCCTCCATTTCCATAAAATACATTAAAGGTTCGTCCGGTCTTATTTCTTCCCCACACGAGAAAGCGGAAGTGCTATGCCGTGGTCTAGGTTATCTACCGACACTAACTTTTCTAACACTTACATACAACATAACAGTTATCCCTCAACAATCTATACCAGACGCGCTCAATATCAGCTCATGCCAAAGAACTGGACTCCAATTTTACAATACCCGAACTTGAGTCTGCTCTCCAGCGCGGAAGAGGCAAATGTCCAGGCGGGGATAGAATATCCTATCCAATGCTGCAACATCTACCCAATGTTCTGAAAAAGCATCTCCTAGACATTTCAAACAATATGCTCAGCAATGCTTCCTTTCCCTATGAATGGAGATCGGCAATAACAATTCTAATTTTCAAGCCAAAAAAACCCGTACACACACTACTAGCTATCGGTCAATCACGCTTTTATCATGTCACGTCAAAACAGTCGAGAAAATTATTGCTCGCAGACTCCTGTGGTACATAACACGGTTTAAGTTAATTTCTCACCATCAAGTTGCCTTCAAACCTAAGCAAAGCACATTAGACGCTCTATTGCGCTTTCAGTATTTCGTGTCGGACTACCTTTCCACAAAAAATCACTTCTCCATACTGGCGACGGATTTTGAAAGAGCTTTCGATCGCGTGGGGTTACATTCAGATTTAAAACAACTCGAGCTCTGGGGTTTTGGTTCTAGGCTTTTTGGCTTAATAAAAGCTTTCATGAGGAATCGCTCTTTGCGAGTTCGTGTAAAAAATAGCACCTCGTTATCATACAATGTTTTCAACGGCTTACCTCAAGGATCTCGTTTATCCGTAGTTCTCTTCAATATAGCTTTTGAAAAAATTAATATCGTTTTGTCGATTCCCAAAGACATACATGTGTCAATTTACGCCGACAATGATATTTTTTACACAAAATCCAAAAACCTTAATAGAGTAAATCAAATGTTTCAAGCTATCTTGCAACACCTATACTTCTGGGGTGCTTTGTCAGGTGCCTAACTAGCTCTTGAAAAATGCAAAATTATGCATATATGCCCCAAACACGGATGCATTTTTTCCCTCATCACTTTCAATAATTCTGATATACAAACAGTAACATCCCAAACAATCCTGGGAATAATTTTTGATTCCAGATTTATTTTCAAAGAGCACTGCGTATATTTAAGAAAACAGTTAGAAAACCGTTCAAACATCATAAAATTAGCACACAACTTGTACTCCCAAAACCCCACCAAAAGTCTGCCTGGAGCCACCCTGGTCAAACAATAATCTAAGGATTATCATGACCCTAAGTAGTTCCACAAAAAATACAACCTCCAGCACAGAAAAAGTGAAAAGTGAAAAGGCTAGCCTCGGAACAAGCCACTGGATGTATTCAGATGGGTCAAAAACTACTACCTCAACCACCTTTGCTGTTGTCGACGGTAGTAACAAATTTCGATGGATCTCTCCCAATTTTCTGCTCTACATTTACGGTTGGAGCTTTCACCATTTTATAAGCCTGGCAAATCGCAGCCAAAAACCTGGATCTTACGTTATCTGCACCGACAGCTTATCTGTTATCTTGGCTATCCAAAACCCAGATCATTTGTATCTACAATCGCAGATATCCTAAAACTTACAGCTCACCATCATAAAAACAAGTAAGAAGTCTGTACTCGAGTGTACCCGACTACGAGAGCCCCTTTGCCTACATATACATCCATACACACACATACACACTGTTCTGCACGTACTTAGCCATTGCGCGCACCTTTTAGCCCCCCACGCTCTATAGCGCGGTACTTAATGTTGTATAACTTCCGTGTTTATTGTTAAATTTTAACGAAATTTATAACGTAGATGACGAATGGTCTACTTAATATGTGTGCGTAAAATAAATTTGATCGGGTAAAAAATGTACCTTTTTCAAATTGCGGGAGTCAGGGAAGGAAATTGAAAAATCTAAAACAAACTCGTATAGCGTACGAACATAAAAAATCTACGTTCCAAATATCGTTGCTCTAGCTCTTAATTTGCGCGCACTACTATACCCCCCGGGGCCCATAACGCCACTTCTGATGATCTATAACTTCCGAGATTTTTGATCAATCTTACCCAGATTCACAACATCGATCAAGAATGGTCTAATTATGATGTGTACCTAAAATAAATTTGATCGGTTAAAAATTGTGCTTAATAATCGTTTTTTTTCGAATTGCGGTGGTCAGGGAAGGAAATTGAAAAATCCAAAACAAACTTATACAGCGTACGAAAATGATAAATCTAGGTTTAAAATTTGGTTGCTCTACCTCTTATAGTCTCTGAGTAACAGGCGTTCATACGGACGGACGGACGGACGGATGGACGGACGGACGGACAGACAGACGGGCAGGGCTAGATGAACTCGTCTTGTCGTCCTGATTCAGAATATATATACTTTATGGGGTCTCCGAATTATTTCTATGTGTTACATACTTTTGGATTTTGCATATTTCCAATAGCTCCGCTTTGCTCTTTTTTACAAAAAGGCGAAGGGGCTAATGATCATTGAGCTCCCTCAATGCGCAGTCCACACCATCTGTCTGCGGGGGGCTAAAAGGCGCGCGCAATGGCTAAGTACGTTCTGAACTGCGTGTGTATGGCTGTATATGTAGGCAAAGGGGAGCTCGTAGTCGGGTACACTCTAGTACATACTTCTTAATTGCTTAAAAATAATAAGTAAAATAAAATTAAAATTAAAATATAAAATTTAATGTAAATTTAATTTTAAATTTATAATGGGACTATTAAAAATTGAAAATGATCCAACATTTGTTGCAAAGTCTTGGGAAAACCCAGAAAAACCCAATTAGATCATCAAAATTAGTAAAGCTGATAGGTATTGTTCGTTAAAAAGTTAAGAATTAGATTTTTGTTATCTTCTAAGGGTAATTTCATGCAATGAGTAATTAGTAGCACACGTGTTAAAGGAGATTGGGTTAAAATTTCGTGAAAACCTAGAGGGAACGCTAATGTTAATATGAGTTAGTAAATTACTAGAATCTACTAATCCTAGAAGTAATTTATGAAGGAACATAACTCCAAGCGTAGTACGACGATTAGTAAGGAATGGAAGGTTAATTAGTGAAAGTCTACTTGCGTACGAAGGAAGATCCGTACCGGGAGCCCAGTTAAAAGCATGAAGAGCAAAAAGAAGTTCTTCTTCTATACATACTCTATTTTATCTTGGTGTACCGAATATTGTGGCGACCATACACAAGATCCGTATTCTAAGATAGGTCGGACGATGGCAGTATAAAGTATTTTAGTTATATAAGGGTCATCAAATTCTTTGGACCATCTTTTCACGAATTTAAGAGTTTGAGTAGCCTTATTTACAGTGAGAGCAACATGGGCATTAAAATTTAACTTATGGTCAAGTAAAATTCCTAAGTCCATGACACTCTCTAATCTGTCAAGTGTATACTGACCAAGAGAGTAATTAAAGATAAGAGGTGATCCTCTATAGAACGACATAGATTTACATTAGGAGCAATTAAGATGTAATAAATTACACTTGCACCAGACATAAAATAGGTCTAGTTCCGACTGCAATAAAAAAGAAACTCTTATGTCATTATAAATGACGTACAAATTCACATCATCGGCATACATTACTATGTTACAATTGGAGAAAATATCAGTCTCCGACTAACTTTTAAACCAAGCGGATCAATAAATCAATTTCGTTTCTTTAAACTCTACAACCGGTAACCGTTATAGCTTATCGCTTAAATTGCGAAACAAAAACAAATCGCACATAAACAGTTTTTCTCACCCCAGCATATTATGGCCCAAGGGGGGCTCCCAATTCAGGGAACAGCCTCTTTAGCGGCAGACCCAAATAAAAAAAAAATAAATTACACCAACTTACACGATGAATACCCAGATCTCCCAGTGACACCACAACAAAAGCCAAGATTCTTAAGAATTCCCCCTTCTAGTGCAACATGCAGATGTTGGCGAATTATTTTTTAATACAACGTGCTTACCCGGCACTGGATATTGCATGGCACTCGGTAAAGGTTTGGAAATACTTCCCACATCCCATGAGATGCAAAAATTGCCAACAACTCGAACACACATTTAAACACTGGAAAATAATAGCCATGTGTAACAACTGTAACCTTCCCCCACACACCGAAACCCTGCACCCGCACAAATTGTGCAAACTGTAACGGCGATTATCCCGCCTCTTCATCTTCGTGTCCCAAATATCAACAACAACGGGAACTATTAAAGATAAAAACCACACAAAAGTGCAGTATGCGAGAAGCCAAAATAATACTAAAACAACAAAACTTAGCAACAAAACTTTTAAGATACAAAAATGCAAATGCAATCTTTCCAAAGAAGTGTTATTGGCTTAAAGAGAATCTCTAAACGATTTTACATCCAGAATTTCCCCTCTATCCTCATCAAAAAGAATCTGGTCCGACGTTAAACAATTATCCGGGGTCGCCTCCATTTCCATAAAATACATTAAAGGTTCGTCCGGTCTTATTTCTTCCCCACACGAGAAAGCGGAAGTGCTATGCCGTGGTCTAGGTTATCTACCGACACTAACTTTTCTAACACTTACATACAACATAACAGTTATCCCTCAACAATCTATACCAGACGCGCTCAATATCAGCTCATGCCAAAGAACTGGACTCCAATTTTACAATACCCGAACTTGAGTCTGCTCTCCAGCGCGGAAGAGGCAAATGTCCAGGCGGGGATAGAATATCCTATCCAATGCTGCAACATCTACCCAATGTTCTGAAAAAGCATCTCCTAGACATTTCAAACAATATGCTCAGCAATGCTTCCTTTCCCTATGAATGGAGATCGGCAATAACAATTCTAATTTTCAAGCCAAAAAAACCCGTACACACACTACTAGCTATCGGTCAATCACGCTTTTATCATGTCACGTCAAAACAGTCGAGAAAATTATTGCTCGCAGACTCCTGTGGTACATAACACGGTTTAAGTTAATTTCTCACCATCAAGTTGCCTTCAAACCTAAGCAAAGCACATTAGACGCTCTATTGCGCTTTCAGTATTTCGTGTCGGACTACCTTTCCACAAAAAATCACTTCTCCATACTGGCGACGGATTTTGAAAGAGCTTTCGATCGCGTGGGGTTACATTCAGATTTAAAACAACTCGAGCTCTGGGGTTTTGGTTCTAGGCTTTTTGGCTTAATAAAAGCTTTCATGAGGAATCGCTCTTTGCGAGTTCGTGTAAAAAATAGCACCTCGTTATCATACAATGTTTTCAACGGCTTACCTCAAGGATCTCGTTTATCCGTAGTTCTCTTCAATATAGCTTTTGAAAAAATTAATATCGTTTTGTCGATTCCCAAAGACATACATGTGTCAATTTACGCCGACAATGATATTTTTTACACAAAATCCAAAAACCTTAATAGAGTAAATCAAATGTTTCAAGCTATCTTGCAACACCTATACTTCTGGGGTGCTTTGTCAGGTGCCTAACTAGCTCTTGAAAAATGCAAAATTATGCATATATGCCCCAAACACGGATGCATTTTTTCCCTCATCACTTTCAATAATTCTGATATACAAACAGTAACATCCCAAACAATCCTGGGAATAATTTTTGATTCCAGATTTATTTTCAAAGAGCACTGCGTATATTTAAGAAAACAGTTAGAAAACCGTTCAAACATCATAAAATTTCTAAGTTCAAAATATTCAAGTGCTCACCACAAAAGCCTCATAAACATCACACGTGCCATAATGCTATCAAAGGCACGGCTTGACTATTTTGGTTGGTGTGCTTCGACCCACATAAAGAAAATACAAGCACCCTATCACGCTGCAGTCCTTCGATCTATAAATGCCTTTCCCACTTCACCTATCACATCCATTCTAACTGAAGCAGGAGTTCCTAAAATTTCCGAAAGAATCACCGAAACCACAATGCACCTAATCCCTAAGCTCTACTCCACTCCAAATGACCTCCTATCCAAAGATTTTTCTAACACTTTTAATCATTATAGGTGCTTGTCTACTCTCCGCATTGTGCTGCATTTAGTACACAACTGGGACACCCAAAACCTCACCAAAAGTCTTACATATACCTGGAGCCACCTTGGTCAAAAAAATTCAACCTCCAGCACAGAATGCCTTGCCTGATACCTAAGTGAAAAGGCTAACCTAGGAACAAGCCACTGGATGTATTCAGATGGGTCAAAAACTACTACCTCAACCACCTTTGCGGTTGTCGACGGTAAGAACAAACTAGTCATCGAGGGATCTCTCTCTAATTACTGCTCCACATTTACGGCAGAAGCGTTCGCAATCTTAAAAGCCTGCCAGATTGCGGCCAAAAAACCTGGAGCTCATGTCATTTGCACAGACAGCTTATCGGTTATCTCGGCTATCCAAAACCCAGATAATTTGGACCCTACAGTCGCAGATATCCTAAGACTTACAGCTCACCATCTTAAAACAAGTAAGGAGTCTGTAGTCGAGTGTACCCGACTACAAGACCCTTTTGCCTACATATACAGCCATACACACACATACTCATACATACACACAGTTCTTCACGTACTTGGCCATTGCGCGCACCTTTAAGTCCCCCACGCAATATGGAGCGGTACTAAGCCCCCGGGGCCCAATAACGCCACTTTTGATAATGTATATCTTCCGAGTTTTTAAATCAATCTTGCCCAGATTCACAACATCAATCAGGAATGGTCTAATTATGATGTGTACCAAAAATAAATTTGATCGGTTGAAAATTGTGCTTAATAATCGTTTTTCGAATTGCGGTGGTCAGGGGAGGAAATTGAAAAATCAAAAACAAACTCGTATAACCTACAAACATAACAAATCTAGATTTTAAGTTTGGTTGCTCTAGCTCTTATAGTATCTAAGAAATAGGCGTTCTTACAGACGGACAGACAGACAGGCGGACAGGGCTAGATCAACTGGTCTTGTCGTCCTGATTCAGAATATATATACTTTATGGGGTCTCCGATGATTATTTCTATGTATTACATACTTTGGATTTGGCACATTTCCAAAAGCTCCGCTTTGCTTCTTTTTTAGAAAAAGGCAAAGGGGCTAAAAATAACAGTTTTCTGGGTGCCAAGTCACCAAGGGATCCCAAGAAACGAATCCGCTGACAAACGACGTTAGAAAATCTCCAACACTATTTTTTACCAGTCAGGCTGTCTTTGGGATCTTACAACCTTTCTCCCTACTTAGCGACCCCTTTCTAAAAAAAACATCAAACTTATTAACACCTTCGTAAGTCATTGTAAATTAAAAATATACAAAAAATATTAATAATAATAATAATAATATATATAATTAGAATATAAATTAATTAAATATTTTAAACTTAAGAAAATATAATAATACAAATTGGTTAAAATAACCAAAAAAAAAAAAAAAAATATGAAAACTAAAATTTATAACTATAA